>LIEC01010059.1:0-17203 GCA_001925005.1 Drosera capensis | reverse complement strand
TGTTTGTAGAATACCCTAAGAAAGTTTCCTCATCTCTCTTAGGATCAAATTTCTATAAATAGCTTTTATCATTGTTGTGTATATAGCATATGCATCCAAAAGCAAGAAAGTATTTGACACTTGGTGTCTTTCCTTACTACAATTCGTAGGGGGTCTTCTTATAAAACTTGTGAATTGTGCATCTATTCTGAGTATAGCAAGCTGTAGTGACTACTTTTAGATAGCATTGTTCTGGTTGCCTCTTTGAGTGTTCTATTTTTCCTCTCAGCGATACCATTTTTTTGAGGATTTCTAGGTGCTAAGAAGATGTGTTTGATCGAATTCAGTGCAATGTCAACAAACCTTAATTTGACTATCCAGTAGACTACAAGTTTTACCTTTTTTTAATGTAAAAACATTACCCAGGTATACTTGGAATAATCATCTATTATAACTAGAGTGTACTTCTTTTTATTTAAACTTTCCACCTCAACTGGTCTAAAGAGATCCATATGTAATAATTTTAGAATTCTTGTTGATTCTGAAGCGTTTAAGGGTTTAAAGCTTATCCTAGTCTGCTTTTTGAACTTTATTTGAGGGAGTCCTCTTACTAGGTTTTCTGAGGATATTCTCGCTATTGTTTTGAAATTAAGATGAGCTAATCTTTTATGTCATAGCCAGTTTGTATCTTTAGCTTCTTTAGTATAGAAACATGTTATTTGTTCTGACTGTGATGAATCAAAGTCTATTGCATAAATATTTCCTTTCCTTAGTAGTAGTAATTTGACTTCTTGTGTGATTTTATCCTTTAATTGACGTGTATCATAAGTGAATGACACATTATAATTTTTATCACACAATTGACTCATGTATAGAAGGTTATATTCTAAGCCTTTAAGATAAGAAACATCTCTTGTGAGAGTTCCAACATCCAGATACCATATTCCTCTTTGTTTCTCATGCATTGAAAACATAAAGAGCTTGTACATGGTACCCACTTATATGGGTCCTCATTGGTTAGTTTTTGGAACCCACACTTGAATTATCTTCTTGTGAGAGTTTCAGCATTCAAAAGACTTGTGGCAAATTTTGCCACAGGTAAAATAGTAGACCTTTGGTCTTTTTCTTATTAGTGGTTTGCTCCACCATGTCTGCTGCAATTGACATGAGCAGACGTGTCTCGAATATGGTTTTCTCCAAGTTGTTCTCGAGATTTTATTCCATGTTGAGTAGTTAGGTCCATTCTGAGCTTCATAAGGCCTTTCATTGAATCCCCTTTTAAGATTTTTGACATTCTGTATTTTATGATAGGCTTGTACTGGTGTTCTGCTCAAGCCCTTTTGGGTTTGAGCAATAGAGATTTTACTTTGCAGTAAAGATCTCTTCTGTAAATTGTTCTTGCTTTTTTGTTCTTTCTATGCAGTGGAGCTTTTGCTCTTTTGCAAATTCTGTACGGTAGAGTTTTTGCTCTTATGTACTCCTGTTGTAGCAGAGGTATTACTCTTCTCTATGTCTGATGTAGTTGAGGTCTTCCTCTTCTCCACAATTTTTCCAGTAGTCTGATTTGCTTCCTTTGTAATGACTTTATTGTCTGTAGTATTATACAACCAGTCATTTTATCCTAACCCAGTTTTATTATGGGAGGATTGACCTGTATTCAGGAACTTTTGCAGACATCTTGCCATTCCAAGTATTCTGAAGCTGAGTGTTTCTCAAAGTAAGTATTTCCACCACTGCATTGAGAAGTTTCACCTTTTCATTTGCTTCTTTCAGTTCATCTTCAGCATAGATTAGACTATTATTTGTCTTTTCATCTCTTGAATTGTATTTCTTTTTGAGAATTGCAATCTGTTTAAGATTCTCTTTATTTTTCTTTAAAAGTGAAATAAAGTTCTCAGAGGTTTCTTGAAGAGCTTTGTTCAATTCCTCTATGGTGGCATCTGAATCAGAAAGATCAAATACTATTGTTGTTCATCTTCTCTGGCCATGACACATAGCTAAGCATTTGATATGACATCTTCATCATCAGAGTCTGTGTCGCTCCATGTCTTTGCCGTATAAGCTTTGCCTCTTTCCTTTCTTCTAGTGGTGCCTTTGTTGTTTTTCATTTGCATTGTGCAACAAAGTGTCCTGGTTTGCCATAGTTGTAGCAGACTTCAATGTCTTCCTCCTTTGTTTTTTAGGGGAAGTTCTTTTTGAAATTCCTTTTCTTGAATAGCTTTTTGAACTTTTTTCCATCAATGCCAGTTCTTTAGATAGACCTTGTTCACTTGTAAATGAGGTGTCACTGTTCTCCCCTTCTGCCATGGATTTAAAAATTCTCTCTTGAGCTTTGGACGCCAAGGTCTTCTTTCTGGCATCATCAATTTGCTTCTTTTGCTCAAGGTCAAGATTATATATATGTAATAGACCTATAGATCTCTAGATTCCCTTATGGATGTGGTCTTTGTGCTCCAGATTTTACCAAGAGATCTCACAAACATTAGATTGACTTCCTTGTTTTCGAAAGTCTTTCCAAAAGTTTTGAGTTTGTTAATGAGAGCATTGAACCTGTCATAGAAGGTTGTCAGATTCTCATTAGTTCTCATTGAGACAAATTCATATTGTTGCATTAGGATATCTTTCTTGTTTTCCCTTATTTCGTTGGTTCACTCATTCCTTAGCAGTAGAGCTTCCCATGCCTTCTTTCAAACATGCTGTCATCAAGAGATTTGAATATTTAATTTACAACTTTTTTGTTAACCATCTCCATATCCCAGTCTTCCCTAGACCAGAGGGACTTTGGTCTTTGAACTTTCTTGTTGAATCCTTTGGATCTGGCATCATTAGAATATGAGGCCCATCCAAGACGATATCTTGCATTCTTCCTTCTATTGAATTGAGATGTGCAAGCATCCTTAGTTTCCAATGGTTGAACTTGTCGAAAGAGCATGTTGGAGGTTCTCCACTATTAGGACATTTGGGAAACTTTGGTGGTCCTATTGTTCTTCCCAAAAAAAAAAACTGTTAGTAACTTCTTTGCAAATAAGATAATGACCTTTTTTCCCACAAATTGTTAAGTCTGAAAAATCAGGCTCTGATACCAATTGTAAGGTCCAAGATATAACCCAAAGGGAGGGTGAATAGGTTAATTCGAGTTTGAACAATTTTAAGCAGCGGATTATGACTTTGCAGACTACTTGGGTAGTCTGTAGAGAACAGTTCAAGGTCTACTACGGAGACTCTAATTCTTGAAATTTGTCTCTATTTGGTTGAGATGGTTGATTTCTAATAGTTCTAAAGATCAAACAATGAAAACAAGTAAGAGACACAATATTTATACTGGTTCATACACTTGTTATCAATTGATAAAGTAGAGCTTAGTTCAATCTTCCCTTGGTGACAAGTGTAATCAAGCCAAGAGGTGAGTATCACTATCTTCTTGTTTGTAGCTTACAAGATAACTTCTTTTTACAAGCTAAATGACTTGTACAAAAGATAAAGACCCACGATGTTCACACAGATTCAGTAATCTGAACTCTGCTGCAAAAGGTGTTCTTCTGCAGACTAGTGAACCCTTCTTTGTTTTGTTTCAAATTCAGCTCTCAAGAGTAAACTTTGAATGATGATTGCTTTGCACACTTGCCTTTCAATCCTTATTAAACAACCTTAATCAAAGAGCTTCGTCGGTTTCCTTTTATAGGTTGAGGAAACAAACCTACTATAGCATGACACTATTTCTGATGCTAACACCTTGCCACTCGTGTCCCCCATCATCTTGTTTCTGATGCTGACAGTCCATTAACTTAAGAATTTGTGTCGTTGCTGCTTTAACTCAAATCTTTGTTTGTCTGACTCTAGTCGTCTGACCCTACCATCAGCAACCACCTTTGTTGTACCCTGTTTGTTGTACCTTAGTCTGTATACTGTACTGTGAGACTTCGTCGGCACCAGTCCCTGTTTCAACCTCATCTGCACAAAGATCTGTTGCACATTGATGCATTCTGTGTTGGTCCTCGTCTGCAAGCTCAAATCCTAGATCCTGAAGACTTTAATGTTCTTTTGTTGTTCATCAATGTCTTAGTTGTTTATCCAAAGTCCTTTGTGGCTCATCTTGTTTATCTGCAACTTGTGGCTCATCTGATCATCATCATTTGCAACCGTCTCCTCTCCAGCATCCAACCTAAACTGCAACTACATACTTGACTTCTAGCCTAAACAACGTAACTACATTATGATTAATACATCTCAGCTTTGTTACATCAATTTCTATAGAATTGGAGGGATTACACATTCCTATCATAGGAAGTGAGAGCTTCAAGTGCAGTAAGGATAGCTTTGAGTTCATAGAATATGTTCTTATGAACCACGTGCAGTTTGGTTTCCAGTAGTCCAAACTTGGTGTCATTTATGCGCATATGCACATTGAGCTGCAACTAGGTAGTCTAAAGGGCTTTGTTGAGCTTTTGTAGATCAGCTGTATGTCACCTTTCGAATTTGTTGAGGTTGGAAGAGCTTATTCTGTATTGTTGAAGATTCAGGGCATTAGCTCTTTCCATTTGATCAATCACTCCTGATATCATTTTGTCAAGAAAAGTCCAAAAGTCTTCGAAGCCTTGAGTTCTGGTTTGTCTTTCGTGCTTAAACTCTTCTACTATTGGCTACAGAGTGTCAAGTAACTCATGAAGTGATTCTTTGTTCTATTCGCGCATGTTGTAATTATCTTGATCTAGTCTTTGCGGTCTGTATCCTATGGTGTCTTCTAAGGATGAGGAGTGTATCCTTTCTGCAGATGGTCTTGGTTGAACTGAAATGATTGAATGTCATCATCAAATGTATCCTTCATTGTCTTGTCTATAAATAGAGGTGTTGTGTGAGTTTCTGATGCACTCCTGCTAGGGACTCCTTGTATAAATCCCATAGAGGGTGGATCAGCTCTTGTTTGCACCTTTCCAAATAAGGAAGGTGGTGTAAACAAAAGATTCCTCAAACGTTGTAAAGCAAGATGAGTGGGAGTTGATTGTTCTGTCTCCCCTGCATTCTTTGTCTCACCTACAGTGTGGGGTAGTGATATATCCCAGTCTACTGTGGATGTAACTGTTGTGAGATCTTCAATTGCGGGAAGTTCTTATGCTTGTTCTCATATTTCAGGGAGTTCTCAATGGTTTGTTCTTCAGTTTCAACTTCAGGAAGTTCCTCTATGGTTTGTTCAGCTGCTTGATCTTCAACTTCACCTTCCTGTGTCTCCTCTACTGCAGGTTTCTCTGCTGGAGACTTATGATTTTCTTGATGTTCTTCGGTTTGTTCTTGGTGTACTGCAGGTACTTTTGTGGGGGGTTTCTTCTACTACAGGTACTTGTAATATAGTTGGTTCTTCTTCTTGTCTTTCATCAGATAGTTCAGCTTCTTGTTCTGTTGCAGATGACTTAGTAGTAGATGGTTCGTCTGTATATTCCTCTGCTACAAGTTCATTATCTTGAGATTCTATTATAGGAGACTCTGCTTCTTTGGTCTCAGTTGTTGTAGTCTACCCCTGGACGCCTTCTTCAGTAACTTGATCGACAATCTCATCATCATCATCATCCTGAGTATCAGGATACTGTTGATCACCACCAGCATCACCATCATCTCCTGATAGCTGTTGTCCTCCTACTATAGGTCTGAAGAGATAATTTTATATCTCTTCAGTGGCCATTTGAACATACTTAGCTAAAATGCATTTTAGCTCGGCTTTTACTTCAGGAGTATGCATGAACGCAATGTGTTTGAGTTGTGTCTCCTTGTCTTCAAGGTGGAGTCCTTAATTTCAAGAGCTCCACTGAATAAAATGTATGGTTTCTTTTGTCTAGTTGATCTGCTGGCTTCCTTCTTCTACAGCTCAATCAATTCATGGATTTCTGCTGGTGGCATTCCATCAATCTTTCCAATAAGCATTTATAACTTATCTGGATTGATTGTGTACAGGGTGGGTTCTTGGTCCTTAGGGGATCAGTTTTGGTCTTGCAGACCATGTAGTCCTTGTAGGTTTCTTGATGACAAGTTTGTGCTGCTTGGCAAATGCTTGGATCATCCCTTCTACTTTTGTCTTCTTCTGTATTTCAGCTTGTGGCGATTTTCCTAGTAAATGATATGTTGAATAGTATGTTGTTGAACTCTTTCTTCTACTTCTCTAACCGTCTGCAGAATTGCTTTAATGACCTTTTCTGGAGAAGATCTCACTTCAGTGGTTGTAGTTGACCATACCTCTGCTGCAGTAGATTGACGATCTTCCATAATTATGGATAAATCCATTCCAATGCTGGAGATTAGAAACGATTGCTGTTGGGGTTCCCTCTTCTGCAGTAGGCCTAATTGTTAGTGACCTTGCAACAAAGGTGGCCTGAGGTGGTCTTGTCTGCAATTCGATGAGATCTTCTTCTATTTGCTTTATCTCATCCCTTAAGTATCCTTTTGCAACAAGCTCTTGCCTTACCTGAGCTCTTGCCCCTTCCCTAACCTCTTAGTAACTCTTTTGAGCTTCCAAGATCAGGTTTTGAAGGTCGTCGTCTGCTCCAGCCTTGAGAAACTCCAATGCCACATTGGCATCATGGAGTGCTGCAATTTCTAGTGCCTTCGGGGGTAGAGTTTTTTACGACGAGGGTTCAACAATTGGCCTAGTCCGCACTAAGGGAGATTAAGTATCTACCTCTATGTCAGTTGACTCTTCAACTGGAAGATCTGAGATTGTCTCCTTGTCTGAGGTCTGGATGACAAGTTTTCTCTTTGTTTCCTTGAGCTTCTTAATCTTTGTTGGTTGATCCTTTTGACTAACAGTCTCCTTGTCTTCGGCACTGTTACAGTGATCTGCACTCGTGCTTTTGGGGATTGGTATGTGGACTTCCTTCTGCTCTACACACCTGTAGACTGCTGTGAGTGTTCTGTAGGTTTAATGATAGTCTGCATAGCTACAGTCTTCTTTGTGAGTCCAATAGGCTGCTTGCCTATTTTCTTGACATCTATTTGTTTGACCACCATCCATGCCCTCCCTTCATTGTCAGAAAGATGCTGATGATCCTTCCAAACAGTGTTTGCTTTGATTGCACAATTTTTGTAAGCTGATGCATGAGCAATTTTTCCCAGTTGATTTCATACTTCGTGAGGATCACACAAATGATTTCTTGCTAATCAGTGGTAATCCGATCTTTAATGAATTCTCTGGAGAGAATGACCTTGTTGACAATATCTGCAGCATCTTGTGATGTTTGGAGTTTCACTTCTTCATGCTCCTTATTCCTTCATTCCACCTCTCTTCGGCTAGCATGGCATGCCATCCTTGACCCTTCGTTTGGTAAGTTGAAAAGCTGAGCAAAATCATCTGCCTTGATTTAGATTATAACTTTCTTTGTAGTAGAGGTGTAAAAAATTAGCTGCAGATTGTCTATGATTTTCGCATTGTCGATGAAATCAAGTACTTCATCATCATAGATTCTGCTTGTATCAGATCGGTAAGTTCCTTCACCTCATCGGATTCTTCTCGCAAAGTATTGAAGTTGAACACAACACCAGTTTGGAGTTTGACCTTTCTTGATGGGTTAGATTGCTCATCTTATTTGGTGTTCTTCTTTCAGAGGTTTGAAGGAGTGTTGGCTATACTTCGAAGAGAATTTGATGAAAATCTTGAGTTTTCAAAAATAAATACATTCGAGCAATATTAATTCTAGTCTGCTTTCACGTGTGTAACAAGCAGTAAAGGAATAATGCTAGTCTGCATAAAAGAATGCCAGTCTGCATTCTACATGTATAGTAGAGCAGTAAAGTATTTTAGGGTTTCTCAGTTCTTGATGGAGTAGAGGGCTTAGAGATTAGAGAGAGAGAGAATGAGAGAGTTTTAATTAGAGATATAATATATAAGAGTGTAAATTGATTTTCATTTAGAAAAATTTCTCCCTTTATAGTCTCCATAAATATTACCGTTGCTAAACGTTTCTAGCCGTTATGCAATATGAGTCAATTATTTTGACCATTGTGTGATTTAAGGAAAAGCTGTTTTGTAAAGTTAATATTCTTTCCAAAAATAAATACAGTCGAGCAATATTATTTGTAGTCTGCTTTCATGTGTGTAACAAGGAGTAGAGGAATAATGCTAGTCTGCATAAAAGAATGTCAGTCTGTATTCTACATGTGGAGTAGAGCAGTAAAGCATTTTAGGGTTTTTCAGTTCTTAGTACAATAGAGGGCTTCGAGATTAGAGAGTGAATGAGAGCATTTTAAAGAAGAGAGATATAATATATGAGAGTGTAAAGTGATTTTCATTTAGAAAAAGTTCTCCTTTTATAGTCTCAAGAAATATTACAGTTGCTAGAAGTTTCTAACCGTTATGCAGTATCAATCAATTATTTTGACCGTTGTGTGATTTAAGGAAAAACTGTTTTATAAAGATAATATTCTTTCCAAAATAAATAGAGTCGAGCAATATTAATTTTAGTCTGTTTTCATGTGTGTAACAAGCATTAGAGGAATAATGCTACTCTGTATAAAATAATGTCAGTCTGCATTATACATGTGTAGTAGAGCTATAAAGCATTTTAGGGGTTTTCAGTTCTTGATACAATAGAGGGCTTCGAGATTAGAGAGAGAATGAGAGCGTTTTAGAGAAGAGGGATAGAATATATGAGAGTGTAAAGTGATTTTCATTTAGAAAAATTTCTCCTTTTATAGTCTCCAGAAATATTACCGTTGTTAGAAGTTTCTAGTCGTTATGCAGTATCAGTCAATTATTTTGACCGTTGTGTGATTTAAGGAAAAACTATTTTATAAAGTTTATAAGTTTTTCCAATAATAAATAGAGTCGAGCAATATTAATTTTAGTCTCCTTTCATGTTTGTAACAAGTAGTAGAGGAATAATGTTAGTCTGTATAAAATAATGTAAGTCTGCATTGTACATGTGTAGTAGAGCAGTAAAGCATTTTAGGGTTTTTCAGTTTTTGATACAATAGAGGGCTTTGAGATTAGAGAGAGAATGAGAGCGTTTTAGAAAAGAGAGATAGAATATATGAGAGTGTAAAGTGATTTTAATTTAGAAAAATTTCTACTTTTATAGTCTCCAGAAATATTACCGTTGCTAGAAGTTTCTAGCCGTTATGCAATATCAGTCAATTATTTTGACCATTGTGTGATTTAAGGAAAAACTATTTTGTAAAGTTAATACTCTTTCCAAAAATAAATACAGTCGAGCAATATTAATTTTAGTCTGCTTTCATGTGTGTAACAAGGAGTAGAGGAATAATGATAGTCTGCATAAAATAATGTCAGTCTTTATTGTACATGTGTAGTAGAGCAGTAAAGCATTTTAGGGTTTTTCAGTTCTTCCTACAATAGAGGGCTTCGAGATTAGAGAGAGTATGAGAGCGTTTTAAACAAGAGAGATAGAATATATGATAGTGTAAAGTGATTATCATTTAGAAAAATTTCTCCTTTTATTGCCTCCAGAAATATTACCGTTGCTAGAAGTTTCTAGCCATTATGCTGTATGAGTCAATTATTTTGACCGTTGTGTGATTTAAGGAAAAACTGTTTTGTAAAGTTAATATTTTTTCCAAAAATAAATACAGTAGAGCATATATTAATTCTAATCTGCTTTCACGTGTGTAACAAGAAGTAGAGAAATAATGCTAGTCTGTATATAAAAATATCAGTGTGCATTCTACATGTGTAGTATAGTAGTAAAGCATTTTGGCTAGTTTTATTGGCTAGTCTGCATATATTGTAGTAGTGCAATTCTCATTGAAATTGAATAAACTTACTCTCATCGAGAGGTTTTGTATAAATGTCTGTAATTGTTTTTATGTGAGAATATATTCCAATTTAATGTGATATTTTTGCACATGATCTCTGATAAAGTGATATCTGACATCAATATGCTAGGTTCTTGAATGAAAAACTGAATTTTTTGAAATAGCCATTGGAGACGTGTTGTCACAAAATATAGATGTTTCAGAAAGTATCATACCATAGTCTACAAGCTATGATCTCATCAATAGTATTTGTGCAGCACAGCTTCCTACAGCTATGTACTCTGCTTCTGCTGTGTAGAGGTTGACATGATCTTGCTTTTTGCTAAACGAGGAGATCAATCTTGCACCAAATGAATGGACATGATCCACTTGTGATTTTCCTGTCAACTCTACAACCTACAAAGTCTGCATCTGAAAACCTGTTAGTGTAAAATCTGATTTCATAGGATACCATACACCACGGTTTGAAGTTCCTTTGAGATATCTCATGATTCTCTTTACTGCAGTGTAGTGGGATTCCTTGGGATCAAATTGATACGTTGCACACACACATATTGCATATTGAATATCTGGTCTGCTTGCTGTAAGGTATAACAATGACCCTATTACTCCTCTATACATGGTTTGAGTTATCTTCTTTCCATATTCATCTTTATCTATTTTAATTGATTTGCTCATGGGGATTTTCATATGACTAGCATTTTCTAAGCCATACTTTTTAATTATTTTCTTGAAGTACTTTAGATTGATTTAGAAAGATTCCACTTTCTAATTGTTGTACTTGAAGTCCTAGGAAGTATTTTAATTCTCCCATTAAACTCATTTGAAACTTAGATTTCTTTAATTCAGCTAAACGTTTACAAAGTTTATTATTAGTTCAACCAAATATAATGTCATCAAAATAGATTTGTACTAACAATATATGTTCCTTATGTTTCTTAAGAAACAGAGTGGTATCTACCTTACCTCTTGGTTAAGAAATGTTTCATACCTTACCCTGTCTACCTTACATCTTTCAAATTTATTTTCACATGGAAATGTTGAGAAGGGTTTCATACCATGCCCTAGGTGCTTGTTTTAATCCATATAATGCTTTGTCTAACCTATATACATATTTTGGATATTCAGAGTCTTCATAGCCAGGAGGCTGTTCAACATAAACTTCCTATTGCAGCTTTTCATTTAGAACAGCACTTTTTACATCCATTTGATAAACTATGAAACCTTGATATGTAGCAAAGGCAAGGAACATTCTTATGGCTTCGAATCTTGCTCAGTGGAAAAGGTTTCATCAAAGTCAATTTCTTCTTCTTGTGAGTATCCCTTAGCAACTAATCTTGCCTTGTTTCTGATGGCTATTGCATTTTCATCAGTTTTGTTTCTAAATACCCACTTGTAGCCTACAACTGGATAGCTTTTGGGTCTTGGTGTTAGATATCGTACCTGATTTCTTTGAAACTCATTTAGTTCTTCTTGCATCGTATCTATCCAGTTTGGATCATTTAAGGCTTCACCTATTATCTTAGGTTCTATTTCTTATATAAAGCAAGCAGACAGACATCCTCCATTTGTTGCCTTTCTAGTCTGCACAAGTGCATCCTTATCTCCAATGATGTCATTTTTATGTGTGTGCCTTGATCCATCTTCTTTTCTCTTATTCATTAGTTTACAGTTCTTGTTTAGTTTGTTCTTTTGTCTCTGATGTATTTTCATTGTGTGCAGACGACTCTCCCTTTTTTGCAGTTTCAAAGACCTCTTCCGCAGCTTGTTTATTACATGCACATTCCTCATCAAAAATATTAGAATCTCTTATGAATGTTTCTGATTTATCAAATGTTATGTGAACTCTGACTCCTCAACGGTTTGTGTTCTTTTATTGTATACTCTTAAGGCTTTGTTGTTTGTAAAATACCCTAAGAAGGTTCCCTCATCTGTCTTAGGATCAAATTTCTGTAGATAGCTTTTGTCATTGTTGTATATATAACATTTGCATCCAAAAACATGAAAGTATTTAATACTTGGTGTCTTTCCTTTCCACAATTCAAAGGGAGTCTTTTTATATAGTTTTTGAAGTGTGCATCTATTATGTGTATACCGTATTTACTGCTTCTGTCTAGAAGCTTTTAGGTAAATTTGCATAAACAAACCTTGTCCTAGTTGCTTCTATGTGTGTTCTATTTTTCCTTTTAGCTACACCATTTTGTTGAGGTGTTCTTGGTGCTGAGAAGTCATGCTTGATTCCATGATCATTGCACTAGACACCTACTCCTGTTTGATCAAATTCAGTACCATAATCATTTTTAATTGTGATTACTACTATGCCTTTTTCATTTTGAATTTATCTAAGAAACCTAGTTAGCAGACTGCAAGTTTCACTCTATTTATATAAAAACATTCCCATGTGTATCTTAAGTAATCATCTACTATAACTTGAGTGTACTTCTTTCTATTTAAGCTTTCTACCTCAACTGGACCAAAGAGATCCATATGTAATAATTTCAGAATTCTAGTTGATTCTAAAGAGTTTAGGGGTTTAAAGCTTGCTCTAGTCTGCTTTCCTTCTTGACATGGTCTCCAAAGTTTATCCTTTTAAAACCTTACTTGTGGAAGTCCTCTTACTAGGTTTTCTGAGGATAATTTGGTCATAGTTTTGAAGTTAAGATGAGCTAACCTTTTGTGGCATGGCCAGTTTGTGTCCTCAACAGCCTTAGTGTAGAAACATGTTATTTGTTTTGACTGTGATGAGTCAAAGTCTGCTGCATAGATATTTCCTTCTCTTATACCTATCAATTTGACTTCTTATGTGATCTTATCTTTGACTTGGCATGAATTGTGAGTATATGATACATCATAATTTTTGTCACACAATTGACTAATGGAAAGTAAGTTATGTTCTAATCCTTTAACATAAGCTACATTTCTAAAGATTAAGGAACCTTTACCAAGATTTCATAACCTTTAGTTGTACCTGCTTTTCCTCCTCCAAAGATGACAAGAGGTCTTAGTTCCTTTCTGTAGTCCTCAAGTATTGATTTATTTCCTGTCATATGTCCTAAGCATCCATTATCAAGATACCATATTCCTCTTTGATTTTCCTACATCAAAACATAGGGAGGTTGTATATGGTACCCATTCATATGGGTCCTCATATGTTAGTTTTTGGAATCCACACTTGAATTATTATCTTGTGAGAATTCCAGCATTCAAAGGACTTGTGACCAAGCTTGCCATAGGTGTAGCAGTAGACCTTTGGTATTATGGTGTTCAGTGGTCTGCTCCGTTTCATCTGTTGTATTTTACATGAGCAGTTGTGCCTTAAGTGTGGCTTTCTCTGTGTTGTTCTGGAGAAGTTATTCCGTACTGAATAGTTAGGTGAATGCTGAGCTTCATGAGGCCTTTCATCAAATCTTTTGCTAAGATTCGTGGCCTTTTGCTTCTTATTGTATTTTTCATCAGCAGGTGCTAATAGTCTACTCCAGCTGTTCTGAGTTTGAGCAGTAGAGATATGTATTGTATGTGTAGTAAAGTTTTTGCTCTGCTGCACATCTGCTGCAGTAGAGGTATTTCTCTTGTTTATTACCTTGGTAATGAATTTTTCATTTGATTTATTATTTAGCCAGTCATTATATCCTAATCCTGTTTTATCATGAGAGGATTGACCTGTGTTGAGCAATTTTTGCAAACTCAAGGTATTTCCATTCCAAGCATCTACTTGATTCTCAAGGAATTTCTTAATGTAAGTGTTTCTACTACTTCATTGAGAAGTTTCACTTTTTCATTTGCTTCTATTAATTCATCTTGAGTATTTATTAGACTTGTATTAGTCTCCTTATATGTTAAATTGCATTTCTCTTTGAGACGTGCAATTTGCTCAAAACTTTCTTTATTTTCCTTCAAAAGGGAAATAAAGTTATCAAAGGTTTCTTGAAGTGCTTCCTTCAATTCCCCTAATAGCTGTGGTCTTTGTGCTCTAGATTTCACTAAGAGATCTCACAAACTTTAGGTTGACATCTTTTTTTTTCGAAAGTCTTTCCTAAGGTTTTGAGATTGTTGATGAGAATATTAAACCCTTCATAAAAGGTTGTCAAATTTTTATCAGATCTCATTGAGACCCAATCATATTGTTGCATTAGAACATCCTTCTTGTTCTCCCTTATTTCATTGGTTCCTTCATTTCTGAGCAGTAGAGCTTCCCATGTCTCCTTTGCAGTGGTTGTCTTAACCACTATTTCAAACATGTTGTCATCAAGAGCTTTGAATATCTGGTTCCTTGCTCTTCTATTGGCTTGCACCAAATCCCAGTCTTCTCTTGACCAAAGTGACTTTTGTCTGTACACTTCAAGTGTTGCATCCATTGGATCTGACATCATTGGTATGTGAGGTCTATCAGCAATGATATCTTGCATTCTCTCATCTATTGAATTTGTCAAATGAACGCATTGGAGGTTCACCAGTGTTTGGATACTTAGGAAGCTTTGGTGGAGCCATTCTTCGTTACAGAAAATAAACTGTTAGTAACTTCTTTGCAAATAAGATAATGACTTTTTCTTTCCACAAACTGTTAAGTCTGGACGTCAGGCTCTGATACCAATTGTAAGGTCCAAGATTAAACCTAGAGGGGGGGTGAATAGGTTGTTTTAAATATTAGTCTAACTTTTGATATGGAATACTAGTTCTTTGTAAACCATTGTTCTATACAGACTACTTAGGTAGTCTGCAGATGATGCTTGGAGGTCTGCAAGAGAGAGTTCAAACTCTTTGAGTTTTATCTCTGTTTGGCTGTGATGATTTGTTTCTAACAGATCTAACTATCAAGCAATAAAGACAAGTAATAGACACAATATTTATACTGGTTGAGACACTAGTTATCAAATGATCATCAAGAACTTAGTCCAGCCTTCCCTTGGTGACCATTGTAGTCAAGCCAAGAGGTGAGTATCACTATTTTTTTGTTTGTAGCTTACAAAAAACTTCTTTTTACAAGCTATCTAACTTGTACAAAAGATGAAGGACTCAGATCCTTTGTAGAGATCCAATCTGTTGGACTCTGCTGCAAGATGTGTTCTTCTGCAGACTAGTGAGACCCCTATCACTATGATCTTCACGAGTTAGCTCTCTTGAGTAATCTTTGCAGTTTTGATTGCTTTGCACGCTTTCCTTTCAATCACATTCAACAGCCTTACTTCAATGAGCCTTAATGATTCCTTTTTATAGCCTCAGGAAATGAACCCAACAAACATCGTACTATTTTTGATGTGACTCCTTGCACTCATGTCCCTCGCCATCTTGTTTCTGATGCTGGAGTCCACTTACTTCAGAATTTATGCCGTTGCTGTTTGTACCTCAAATCTTAGTTTGAATGACTTTAGACCTTTAACCCCACCATAGCAACCATCGCTGATGCACTCTAGTCTGCTGTAACTTTCAGTCTACATCTTGTATTGTAAGACCTAGTCTACACTCTGTAATCCTAGTCTTCACCAAGTCCCTGCTACAACTTCTAGTCTGCTCTCAGATTTGATGCACATTATGCTTTGATATGTTGGTTATGGTCTGCAAGCTCAATCCCAGATTTTGAAGCCTTTGATGGTTTTTTATTGCCCATTAATGCTTTAGCTGCTTATCCAAAAACGTCTCTAGTAGTCTGCATCTGGTGGCTTACATAATGTTCATCATTTGTAGCCGGCTGCTCCTCAGCATCCTTCCTAGACTACAACTATCTATTGTTTTCTAGCGTAAGCATACTAAGTACATTATGACTAATACATCTCAGTTTTGTTCCATCCATTTCTATGCAATTGGAGGGATTGCGCATTCCTACCACCAAGGGTTCTATAACCTTTAATTATACCTTTTTTTTCCTCCTCCAAAAATGACTAGAAGGTTCTTGTTGCTTTCTATAGTCCTCAAGGATGGATGTGTTTCCTGTCATGTATCTTGAGCATCCACTGTCAAGATACCATATTCCTCTTTGTTTTTCCTGTATTAAAACATAGAGAGTTGACCGGTGTATTTTTCAACTGGTAAACAACAAATGCACTGGTCGCGTAATAATTGATAAATAAATATCGGATTGTCGAACCCACAGACATTGTGTAAACAGTTACCGAAACTATGTTATCCTTGCTTTATCTAGACAATGAAATGAGTGATGATTTTCTAATTAATATTATATATAATGAGTGAGAAGTGGCTAAGGCTTAGGTTATAAATTCATGTCAATATAATGTTATTGTGGTTATGACTTATATTCTCATGTAACAACAGGATTTTTTTTAAACCATTAATATTTTCTCTCGAACAATATTAACGCTATTATTGTTTAACAACCCATATTAGAAATATATAATTTAGAAAAACGCTAATGCATTAAGTTTTGTGAAATCCTTTTAGTTTTCAACATAGGAATGTGACATCGATGTCTATAACTGTTGCATATATTAAATTATATATTTCTATATCAATTTAATCTACGGTGTTTATTAATTGAGCATTCATATAATATCTCTTCTCGTTCTTAATTATATGACACATATCATTTAAAAGATGATCAATCTAATGAAAGCATTAAGATCATAATAATCACTTAATCATGAGCTATATTAATCACAATTTAATAATAACATATTTTTACGAATTTGGCAAACCTTTACCTTAGCTTTTTAAATTTAGTTCATGATTTCAATATTTGAAAAATAAAACATACATTCAATGAACTAAATTTAAAATAAATAAGTTTAAGAAAAATGAACCAAAATTAGGTTTTGGACTGAATGAGCTTGGGCCGAATGAAATTAGCATGCTTTTGGATCCAATGGAATTTGGGCCGAATAGGGTTTGGGCCCAACCCCTTCTTCTTCCTCCCTTTTTCCTTCACTTTCCCGAGCCGCAGGCACCTCCTCTCCTCTTCACTTCCTCCTTCCTTCTTTAAACACAGCCATAGTCGCGTCTCTGTCAAGCCGCCGACCGTGCTCCCCTTGCCTCGCCGCGCCGGAGCAATGTCGTACTTGCAGCAAGGAGTCGTCGACCGTCCGTGCTCAGGTAAATGTTTAATGTTTTGGATCTGAGACGATGGGTTTATTTTGGTTGGTTTTCAGAGCACCGTCTTATGAATCGTGTATCCTTATGCTCTCTGTATATGTCTCCTTTTATAGATGGAATTCAGCGCATAATATCTCATCAATGATATCATCAATTCTGAAAATTCAGAACAAAGCTCGTGACTACAAATCCGTGGGTGAATGTCGGTGGTCGTAGATTTCGACGGTGGATGGCAGCTGGTGTCAATGGTGAATGACGGCTTATGGTTTGCGTCATTGCTTGCGTATGGTGGATTGTGTAATGGGCTGGACTGTAACAAATGGGCCTGCTTTGCTGAATTAGGCTTCAGAATCATCTTCGATTTGGATTTGTTCCTGAAATATAGAAAATAATTATATTTATCACATTTTTTATCCAATTTTTCAAATAA
>LIEC01010057.1:0-12072 GCA_001925005.1 Drosera capensis | reverse complement strand
AAGGTTTTCTTTATATATGGGTTTACGAAAATTGCTAAAATAGAAAGTAAAGTCATAACTCAAAAAGAACAACTATTAGTTTCCTTTCTTTTTGCAACAAATGGTATTTTAATTCTTTAATTCTTTTAATTCTATTTAAAATTTTATAGTATTTAATTCTATTTTAAATTATATAGAATTATATAGTAAAATAAGTAAAAGCTTTGACATACTTGAAATCTGAAAATTTGTTGACCGCTTATGTCATTTGGATTTCTATTTGAAATGATGAGGCGATAATTGCTTGAAGCTTCAAAGTGTCTTGCTCTCCATGTGGAGATGCTTCAAGGATGATGATTGTCCATGTTTGTGATTTTATTTTCTTCTCAGATTATCTACGGGATCAGCTGAATCTTAGAGATGATGAAGCCGATAGTTTAGACGAACATGGGAGCGGCCTTGAACTGAAACTAGCAGAATGAGAATTTTACAGGAGGAAGTCGCCACCCTTAGAGAAGAACTAAAAGTATCAAATTCAGAGCGATTGTTACTGAAGCAGACATTGGCTGGGAAAGAAGCAGAGATACAGAAGCACAAGCTCCACATCAACGAACTTGAAGAGTCTCTTTCCTCCAGTGCTCTGGAGTCCCAATGTGAAATAGAGAGCATGCGACTGGAGATGATAGCCATTGAGCAAAGTTGTCTTGAGGCCGAGAAAAGAGAGGAAGAACATATCCAAGAGAAGGCTGAAATGAATAAGTTGATTGATGAGCTTAGGCTCCAGATTGAGGATTCCGAGTGCACCATTGATGTTTTACAAACAGAAAAGAAGGGGCTGAGGACTATGCTGAAGTCCTCCGCTACAAATACACAATCCCATCGTACATGGGTTGAAAAACATTTTGAGGGGTCGAGTGAAGAGAGACATTATGATATCGAGAAAATGTCTTGTCAAATTTGTGAATACGCGTCATTAGTTGAGTTTCTGAAGCAAGAACTTAGGGAGCAAAAATGGAAAGCAAAGGAAGAGGGTGAAGACCTTGCTCAGGAAATGGCAGAATTGAGATACCAAATGACTGAGTTGCTTGAAGATGAACGAAAGGGTCGTGCTTGCATTGAAATGGCATTTCTACGGAGGATAGCAGAGTTAGAGGTACAGGTACAGATGGGAGATCAGCAGTCTTCTATGCAAAGAGACAACACAAGGAAATGAATCATAGATGGATATAATGATATTTATTCAGCGAAGAGGCCCGCTCATATTGCCATGAGAGATCATTGGATAGACACTTGCTGTCAAGGTTTCTCCTGCAATGCATATGGTTGCCGCAAGGTGTCTGGTGTTCAGCCAGTTCAGGCGTCTGTTTGAATAGGACATTGCTTGTTGCAGCTGGTGGAGACCCGTCTGATTCGATGGCACCTGATGTCTAAAGTCTGCTTATTTGTATCTTACATTCTTTTTCAAACAGGATTAAGTGGATAAGGTGCTTCTGCTTTTGGTGCTCAATGGCGAGAGGTTTTTTGGGCACTACTGGCGTGTCCGTCTTGTGCTAGCTGTTCTCATTTATTAGTTGCTTTTGTTTTGTTTTGTTTTGTTTTTTTTTTTAAAGAAATATTATATTTTTTTCGCCAGCGACCTTGCTCATTTGCACCTTTATCAAAGCCTGCGTGTCCTGTGCACTGTGTTATTGGGGTTAGACGGTTAGTATTAGGTATCTTGATGCGGCCCGTTTATTATCATAATTTCATTATTCTGAGGAATTTCGTTATTCGTCTGAACGACGTAAAATTTTTTTGTCACTGACACATGGTTGGAGCATATAACTTAAAATATCATAAATATTTTATTATAATTTTATGTAAAATGATATTTGATCATGACGTTTTATAATTTAAATAACTTTATTACTTATCTAAACTAAAGTTGCAAAATAAATGGGACGAAAGAGAGTATAATTTAGACCAGGGCATATGATTTTAATTTAGTGTTTTCAGTTGTTTGATTTATTGCCGCCAGTGGATTTGGTAGTCAAATTGTCGAAAGCACAAATGAGCAGCGCCTTGAACACTACTCGGTTGTGCCCTCTGCACTCTCACCAGTCACCACAACCTTCGTATACTAGTGTTCTTGGTCGTATCAAGGAAACCTTGAGTGTCATAAGAAATTGAAACATATAATGTAGAATCCTGATATTTCTAAATAGAACTAATACGCCTTTCAATCACACATATTTTTTGCACCGAAAAAAAAAAACTAATGTAATATTAGTGAATTAACAACAGCCAAAATATTTTTAATTATTAAATTAAAATTTTAAAAAATATTTTTTACATATTTATCTAACAATTAAAAATATTATTGTCTAATTAATTAATGTTGTATTAATTTTTTCTATCGTTTTCTCATTCTCTCCTTTGTCAAATCGAAAGAGGAGATCCCATCCCAGGGATCCCATGCAACTAGACTCCGACATCCCAAACTAAGGTTTGAGGGATCATTGATTGACACAAGTTGCTGTAGTTGAAGAAGAAACTAGATGCACGGAGGAACGAGAGGACCATCCGTCGTGACGATGAACGAAGTTGGAAGCTAAGGAGTGATGGAGGGTAGGATATAAAATAATGCAAAATAAATCTTCTATTACTTGTGTTAGCGTGTTAGAAAACAAATGAAGTAGAACAGAAAACAATAAAAATGTAAAGATACGATTTTTAACGTGAAAAATCCCTTATGTAAAAGGTGAAAAATCATGATGTCGAAACCCATCACAAAACTGCACTATCAATGAAATAATTAGTACACAATGTCCTCTCTAGATAACACTTGAGTCAAACAATAACAACGACAATCTCGCTGCTCGGATTAAACCAATCAAAGAAAACATTTTGGTTTCTACAGTCAATTTCGGACTGCGATAACTCAACCAATAAAATTCCAATGATGCATCGTCGGTTTTTATTCGAATATTAATGAGTCAGAAACGTGTTCACCAAATTTCATAAAGATACAACAACGTTTGGACCTCTGTTCGAATTGTGCAGATTCTTGCACCAGGAACTGTACGAATTACTGTTTGGGCATGCTCGATTTCCTTGCGCGCTGGCTGAATTGTTCAATCCTGATACGCCTGTTTTATTTCTGATTTTGGATATCTCTTGGATAAAACGAATAAAGAGGCTGCACGAATCCAACACCTAAAAAAACCCTCATCACTTACAAATATTCTATTTATATTTTTGATCATAATAATCTAACCCCAATAACCAATAAAATTAGGGTTTTCTTCATGTAATTAAATATGAAGTTTCGATATGGGATTCCTCCTTAAGGAGTGACCCGGCGCAACAAGGAGATGACCGGCGGCGATTGACGGGTTTGTATTTGATTCCATCGATAGGCAAGTTGTAAGGCGGAAGAAATTGGAGGAGACATGAATTGGGCGGTGGACGACGCAAGCGGCTCCGAGTCGGTGGAAGAGGCTGGGAATCGCGATGTGGACGATTCTTGGTATGAGATTTTGCGTTGTGATTCGTTTTGAAACTTTTAGGGTTTGGTATGAAATTAGATTGAGTTGCCTTGATTTTAGGGAACAATGTGGCAGCCATGATGCATGGACTGCTTGTAGTCGAATGAAATGTCAAGTCGAGTTTCTTGAAAACTGCATCTGCTGATTAGTGTGTTTTTCATTGGTGGTTTTCGGCGAGGGAACTGGATTTATCTTTGTGCTATTATGTGCATTCGGTTTGTACTTGGCGTTGTAGTTGACTCGAGGAGTATGCAACATAAACCTGAAAGTCTGTGGAGTATGAGTATTGTCATTGTGGTTTGCTTTTTTCTACTGATTGGATGTGTCCTTAAATTCCTGATAATTTATTCGAATGATTTTCCGAATGAGGCGATATGCAGGAAACAACTGTGATTGAGAAGGTAATGAATATTCATGCTATATGTCAAGATGATGTTGAAGTCAGTCTATAAACTTTATCTGATCGTCATGCTGGAATGACTTCATTGTAATCAAACAGTCGTTTACCTTCTATGTTAGACTAGATATCCTCTTGTCTAAGACACCATCTTCTCTTAGCTGTAATTTGCTTAGTCGTGCTTCTAGTGTCCTTCAAATTATTTTTTCTACACACAATGGGTTGCTAAGAGCCTAAGATGTCATGAATTGGATGAAACAGTTCATTATTTTGTATCATGCCCTCCGTCGTGCTATCTTCGAGCACTTCATGAGCTCTTATTGAGTTGCATTCCTTCCTATTGCAATTTACTTCACACCTCCTCATCCAGTTGTTAAGAGGTTTTCATTTCACATCTTTCTCTGACTTCTTCTGGCGCAAACCTAACTACTTCTTATCTTCGTATTTATTTTTCCACTCGATTAAAAAAATCTCGCCTCAAGTATGTTTAGGCACGATGCCCACCAGCCATTTTTTACATAACTAATTTTGGTGCCTTAAGTCGATGATGCGCGTTCTTCGCCTTGTGCCTCGCGCCTAGGCTGAAGAGATGTTAAGCGCCTCGGTATGTCTGGTGCCTTTCAAATCACCATTTGTCCAATAATTTGTCACATAAAATTTTACGTCTTTATAATCTTCAAATCTACCATGTTTATCTCTATGGTACATACTCGTTTCACTTTTTTACTCTTTTCCATAATGTTCCTTTCCCTTATCCCAGATAAATTGTGATATGTTGATTTGACACGATTATTAATAAATGTATTGACTTTGAGATATTTTACATGTTTACTCACCCTTGTGAGGAGTAAAGAAAATTATGAGTGTGTGAAGAAGAAATGGAGTGGGCGGGGAGAGAAAAAATAATGTGATATAAAGTATGGGTAATTTGGAGATTTAGACCCAAAAAACTTGCTTATTAAGGAAGTGTTGTAATTTATGTGGGACATCTATTTTTTGTAATGCGTCGTAATTTATCTGGGACGGAGGGAGAATTACTTTTTTCTCTTGAATGCAGACTTTTCTTTTCCATTTCTTACACACATGATTGTCCATTGCTCGCGCTAGACGACATGGGATTATGAGCTGTTCCCAACCAAAATTAATTTCAGATGAGCCAAATCTCATAGGATTCTTCTTGATCTATATTGTAAACCTTTCCCTTTATAATCAGATCACCTTGTAGATGTAATTACAGAACAAGAACAAATCCTCTTCACTAAGGTGCACGGTGCTCCTCATCCTCACTTTCTCCTATATTCATGCAGAGAGCATTACTCAGGCCTTTTATCTCATGTAAGGCCTTCTATCTCATGTAGAGTCATCATGATCTCGGTGAAATGGAGTGTTTGATGGTTGTTTGAGAGTTAAGACTCTAATTTACTCATGTTTGTTTACTAACATTACCGAAATTTATGCTTGAATTTGTCTGTTCCCGTTTTCTTATGAGTACTTGGGTGGTGAACCAAAGATTAAACCCTGTCTCGTTCCTTGACCGATTCATTCCATTTGTTTGGAAATCAAGCTTTCAAGGAAAAGCCATAACAAGATCATAAGCCAGTAAGATCAATGTGTTAAAAGATCTACTGATTGGATTGGCACCATCTTAGACACAACCAGCGCTATTTAATCCCAGTTTCCATTTTGGGTGGTAATTTTGTATCTGGTACAGTGTAGTGAATAGTGTCCTGTCAGGTGTTTTAATATGATGGTTGAATTTTATGTCTGTGGGCGACAACATTGCTATTCAGTAACTAAGGTTAATCTCATAATCTGATGCAAGTTTTTCTGGTTAACTTCTGATCTAGCATTATACTGAGTCTCTGACCATGTTATGCATCCTCGTTTTTTTGGTGTATTGTTCACAGCTTCAACAATGCAGCGCCTGCGGATGGAATTGACTGATCTTCCGAGTGATATTGTAAGAGATATTGTGATACGTGTGGCAAAATCATCTGGCGGGGCGGCTGACATGGCTAGGTTAATCTGCACGTAAGTTAAGAAAAAGCCGTGAGGTTTGGCTACATGATTTAAATTTTGTCTGTTTCACTTTTGATTGTCTTATGATTTTGAACTAGTTGGAATAAATTTCACTCTTTTTGCTTACTAAACTTTTTCCTTTGAATACACTTTAGCAACTTATCAGTTGGTATGACATTCAATGATAAATTAGGACGATTCAGTTGCTGTATACTGGAATTTCAAGGTTATGTAGCTTCTACTGGATCTTCCTGTAGATTATCAAGTGATTCGCTGTAAAATTTAGTCGGGCTCCAGTTATTATAAGCGCATGATATATATCCGGTTTAAATGTCTTTCTAGTTTGAACTAAAAATTGTGGCCATTTTTTTTATGAGATCAAAAGCTTTCACTAGATTCCTAAGCTTAGCTTTGCGATAAAATGGCCAAAACTTTCTAACTGCATATGGCAGTTGTCATAGATGGATAGTAATAATCATCAGTGCTTGAACAGGCTGCTCCCGCCTTTGACACTTTGGCATTCGTTACTTGTTATTAATGAGTTGCATATCCCTGACTCCCTGTATCTTCATATGCTATGAAGCAGCAGATGGGATCACTGATTAAGTTAACATTTTTGCAGGTGCAAAACAATGTATGAATTTGTTGAGGATATTGATGTCCTGAAAGCTGTTTGTTTTGATCGCCTGGTGCTGCCGGTTCATTTCAACTCCCTGCAGAAGTATGAGAGTTTGCTTACTAGATGTGCAGCTAAAGGAAACTTAAAAGCACTTTATATATTTTCAAAGGTACCTGTATATAAGTCTTCTGGTCTTGTGAATATTTGGTGATCAATTGGTTGCCGATTGAACTTGGCGCTATTCATGGTGGAGAGTGCTTTTTCTGCAAATATTTGATTATCGTCATTGCAAGTTTTTGAGGAAATTTTGCTATGGGTATCATATGGTGCTTAGATTTGCATCTTTGGGTACTTTGCTTTATTCTTTATTATGGTACTATTAGAATACGTTCGGTTACCAATATATGCAGTGCTATGACATTTCCATGTTTTGTTGTTTAATTTTCGTATTATTTATGTACTCTTTACGTCTATATGGATGGAGGTAAACCATAATGAATAATTTATCTCATTTTCTAGCACTGATCTCAACTCATGCATAACGAATCATGGCAGGTCATACTGATGACTGCGACTCAGATTTTGACCAACATAGAGGAGGAAAGACCTCAAGATGTAGGAGCAATGATATACATGAGGGCACTTCTACATGGCATGTTTGGTGATGACGGCAGGCAGGTTGATGGTAGCGAATTTCACATCAATGCAGTGAGGTTCTTCCTACAAATATGCAGCCCCAGTGAACTCTCGGGGATGCAGATCCATTTGCTGAACTACCTCGAACATTTCGCGCTCTTCCCAAGAGAAGAGAATGAGGAATTCTACGAATCCATTGACTCTTCATGTCGATCGGTCCACTGGGAGACCTTATGCTCCCAATTGGAGCAGAAAGGCAGAGATATTCTCAAAGTATTTGAATCCAGGACTGGGAGGACGGCTGAGCAGTGGAAGCCTAAGACTGTACTTAATGAGTCGTTCTTCAGCATGGGGGAAAGAGTTGATTTGCTGATCAAGCTTTGGGGAAGTTTCCGTGAATTTGTGCCCGGAATGCATGAGCAAACTCAGCTCAGATTAGACGAGAGAGTTCTGCAATTGTGTTACAGTTGCTATTCTGCCTTCATTGAAGATTTCAAGCTCATTGCTATCAGTCTTGACAATGATCGTCTTACTGCCATTGGCGCTCTTGATGATGCCTTTCCTTTCCTTGGTTAACCTGTTGACTAGTGGTCGAGGCTGTAGCATCTGAAACTGTTTTAAACAAGTGCAGTCACTGCCCCCTTCGTGCTTTTCGTGTTTGTGTTGCTTAAAAACTAATGTTATGGAACTTGTCTATAGAAATAAATCTGGCACCTGCTATTTGAAATATGGAGGCCTTTTCGCCTTTGTGTCTATATGAGTTTTACGTTGCTTGCATTTCCTCTTATTCGATTGTTCCAGGTTTCTGGTTTCTTTGCTGTTTGTGATTCCTTGACGATGAACACGACATGCTTCCTGTTAGAGCACGCGATTCATTCATCTTCGACGCCAGCCTTCTACCATTCTACCAATTACCTTTCAAGGTACGAGCCTCTTCTTTTGCTCTGCATTGATTGAATGAGATTATACTCTTACAATATGGAATCAATATACTATATAAATTCAAAGATCACTATCATGCTATGTCACAAGGGGTAAGTTGATAATTTCATTTTTGTCATAATTGTCTTGATTATAGATAATTAATAATCTCAATTAGCATCATTAATTATATATTTAAAAAAACCGTATATCTCCTCTAAGGTTAATTTGTAGATATTATTTAATTTTTTAAATATTCCATGTTGGCACATAGCCACTTAACGTCATCTTTGTTATTTTATTGTTTTTATTTGGATGATTACATTAGATATTTAGAACATATTATATATAGCAATCATTAACTTATTATACATGCATTATAGATTGTTATATATAGATATATGAAAAGTTAAAATCAGATTATAAAGTTATAAAAATAAAAACGAGTATTTTGTTCCAAATAGTATACGACCTTTGGTGTTATAAGTATTCAATGAATATGTGAAAATTATATTTCAAAAAAATTAGTATTATTTAGAATGAATTATCACTGAGTCACAAAAACCTAAATTATTTATCACTTAATCATTTATCATTTTTTTATTTACCAATTAGCCACCGAGTAAAAATAAAAAAAATCAAATCATTCCAAAATTCTCTTTTGAATCAAAACCAAACAATAATTATCCAAAATTAAAAAATTTCTCTTCAGATTGACAAAAGTTTACTAGATCCTCCTCCATCAAAACAAACATTGTATACCCGATCTTAATATTTATTTCACGATTATCCCATCGAATAAACAGTGCATCCTCATCCTCAAACAATACAATCGCGGAAATGGATACAATACATCTCAACTCATCATTGTTGCCATCACTGTTCCTAATACTCCGATCCGCGCTCGATTCATCCAGCTCGGCCTTAATTGCATTGTCAATTCAACTAAATCAGCCACATAAAATTAAAGGAAGTGGAGAAAATTGAAACATGATTGGGAGAGATTAGTGTGATGGTTAGTTACTGGAGCCATGGGAGGAGGGGATCATCGATGGTGACGACGATGGAGGAGCGACGACGGTGATTGACGGAGGAAGAGGGAGAGGTGGTTAAGGCGGCGAGTGGCGGTGGAGGGCGGATGTGGAGGAGGCGAGGAAGAGGAAGAAGAGGGGGAGAAGATTTGGGTATGGGTTTGAAATGGTAATTTTTGGGAATTTTTATTTTATTTTTATAATTTTATAAATATTATTAAATTTTTATATGTTTGAATCATTTGTTGAAAGATAAACGACCATTTTTTAAAATTTAAAAGACAAAAGTTAAAAAAATAATCAAAATATTAAAAAATTAACCATTCAAAATAAAATAAAAAATATATCAATGTTTTTCTCAAAAAAAAAAAATTATCTATATCATATAAAAGAAAACATAAACTTTTAAAAAATTCTTTTAAATACAAATTTATGAAAAATTAATCTATCAATTTTTTTTATAATATAAGTCATTTAATGTTATTATTTCATTATAATTTTTTATCATATGCAACGCACGAGACAGTATTTTAGTATATATCGTATTATCTAGTCTCTTTTAAATGCGGTAAATACGATAAATCATTTTGATGACAAACAATATGGGACATTATTGTCATATTTAAAAAATTATACTTAAAATTTAAAATCAATTAAATAAAATTATTATTGTTATTTAAAAAAATATCAGTTAAAAAAACTAAAACCATTTTAAATAAAATCTAATCTAATATATATCTTAATCAATCAAAATTAAAACAGCATCCCAATTTTTTCTCTCATCAACCATGGTATCTTGATTTTTATTAATTTAGTATATATTTCAAAAACTAATCACCGTAATTTTACATGATAAAATTCTCAATTAAAAAAATAAAAATCATATCTAAATCTAATAATCATGATTTTATTTTATTTTTATAAATTGTTAGGTCTTTAACTTACCTAACCTAAATATAAATTTTAATATCTCAAACTTAACACAACATATTTGAATCAAGTAAAAAATTATAAAATAAGCATATATACAAAAGCTTTCACAAATAAATAATTATAAAAAATCCTAATAAATTTATATGTGAAATCCTCATTTAGTATAATAAAACAATAACTCTAATCAGATATTATTTAATATTATTATTTCTTTATAATTTTTCATCCCGTATCGCTCATGGGGTAGTATTCTGGTATATATCGTATTACCATATCTCATTTTAATAGCAAACGACAAATGATATGACAGGGCATTATTATCATTTTAAAAAGATATTTTTTAAAAAATGTAAAATCAATTAAATAAAATACGACATATATCTTAATCAATTAAAATTAAAACAACATCCCGATTCCTCCAATCAACTGTCGTAATCTGAATTTTATTAAACCTAATATGAAATTTTTTTTCTTGATTTTATATACAATATCTTTCACAAATAAATAATTAGATTAGTGATTTAAAACATAAAAAAACATGATAATGCTTAGAAAAATCATTTACTAAATTAAGACTACAAAAACTAAAACAAAAATCAAAATATTCAAATATTACCTATTTAAAATAAAGTAAAAAATAGATCAATGTTTTTGTAAAAAAAAAAAAAAAAAGTTATCTATATCACATAAAAGAAAACAAAAACATAAACTGAAAAACAATTATTTTTTTAAGATACAAATTTACAAAAATTGATCTAATTAGTTTTTGTATAACATAAATCATATAACGTTATTATTTCATCAAAAAATTTTATCTTGTACAAATGCACGGGAGTATTCTAGTTTTATAATTAGCTTGATTTGCTTAGTTGGACAACTAAGATTGATCAGTGGACATTTAGATTGAGGAGGATCTGTAATGTGAACCTCATTGGTCGGGAAATGATTGGTATCGACACGTGTCGGCCCACGAAACATGACCTATCATATCATGTTAATTTTTCTTGATTATTTTAATTGCAGAGACTGCGTCGGCACATGTGGCAGCATGTGAGAATGTCTATGTCTCATTATCGACTACTAGTAGATAATCGAGTTTTGTATATTGGTGCTTGGTCCTTCATGTTTGTACTTTGATACATTTGCATTAACAAATCGATTCTCGTTTCATTTTCAAGACCACACTGCTTGGTTTTCCGTTTTTATCGGGATATAATCTTCTTTCGGGAAATCAACTATCTTATGGGTTTTTACCATCTTTCTTTTGCAAGTATAGAATATGAGGAATGTGGACAGATCCTATACAGAGTTGCGAAATGCATTGTGTCGATGGTAGGTGTTCGGAATGGGGTGCCCGTTGCTGCAACTGGTGGCGCTGGTGGTGTGGTGATGGACGGTGTTGGCGGCAATAGGGGGTGAGTATTAGTAGAAGATCGGCTGTGGACTGTAGTAATCCGGTCCACCGTCGCTGTGACTGTGGGTTGGATTGCTACCACTCGATGAAAGGATATAGTATGATCTTATCAATATACACATAAGCAACAACAACCTGTTCTGCATTAGCTTCTGTTAGATTGAGGAGACAACTCACACAAATGGGGTTATGATGCCCCGATAATAGAAGTTGCAAGGAACCAATCACCAAAAGATTGGGTGCAGAGACTGGCCCCTCTCGGACTTTTCCAGGAATGTAAACCTTGTTCTTTTTCTCCATTCCCACCCCTATAGTTTTCATCGATGTCCTTCTCACGAGAATCTCCATCGTGCATAATCCTGTCAGATGGAAAATGTCAGGAGTGTAACTAGGTAAAAATATAAATACAATTTTATTCATATTTTAAAATTATACTATATAGATATTATTTTCTGACATTTTCAAGATTACGTGTCGAATCTTATCAAAAAGGTTACTTATCACCGAGCTAATCTTTCTGGACAACCCACGGCTTCGGATAAGGAGATGAAAAAGACTGATACAGTGTGAAAGCAAGTGAAGTCAATGAAGAGGGT
>LIEC01010041.1:0-16472 GCA_001925005.1 Drosera capensis | reverse complement strand
CCGATGGAATTGAGGATCTACCCTCCCTTCGAGGATTGTAATTCAGAGGTACAATCATGGAGACTTTTCTGTATGTACAGTAGGCCTGCCTCGTACCATGTCCATGGGATATGTCGCAGACATGGCAATTATTCCAATACATGCTCCAGCAGCAACACATAGAGGAAGCGTAAGCTCAGCATCTTCTTTGCCTGTTTGCCATCGATAGAGAAACAATACATCCCTAGCTGCTTGCTCATAGCTGTAAAACTTGATGGCCAAGTTGGGAATTACACGTGCACAGTTGGTCCCATTGCCTTTAAGCAATCCTCGAAACCCTTCAATCTACCATATATACTTCAATCCTTGGATTGTTCCATTGTACTTGATGCTATGGAGACTTTGGACCTGCGAGAGGATCTTCAACCGTTCCCACGGAGCAACTGCAGTTCGTGACACTCCACCGGCGACGCCACCGACAACAAGCAACTTGCTAGCACTGAGAATCACGTGATCGGGATCCTTAACTCCTTCTCTAGCAAGCTTCGCTTCTTTAGCCAAGCTCACGATCATGGTCATCACAGCGGACTCGCTCGTCTTCACATCCTCCGACGCCATTATTACTCTCAAAACCCTAAAAATAGATCTAAACAATGATCGAATTCGTCCTCGATCAGATTCAACGACCAAGAATCGAGAACCAGTAATCGAGTGAGTGAAATCAGTGAGTTAGGGTTTTACGGCAGTGATGACGGCGGCGGCAACGGAGTGGTAGAAAGAGAGGGGTATGTGTGTCGCCTGTTTTAATTGCATCATGTTTAATTGATTTGAGGGAGCGAGGGATGTTTGGAGATCATTTGTTGAGATATTTGAGGAAATGATTGAAATATTCATGTGATTCATCGACCAAATCGTTGAAAAATTATCTCAACATATAAAGTAATTTTTTTTTATTTATTTCCTAAAATTTTCAGGATATTACACTTATCGTATCCATCCTAAACAATATCAAACAATTTGACCATCTCGCACAAACAGGTACAAATGTTTGTACTAGGTGATATCCATTTTTGTGTCTAGCACTAGGAGCATGTTTAAGACAGTAACAATTTCAACATTGCAATGTGGAAATTTATGTTAGTGTTATTAATATGATTATAATATATATATAGTGGAACAAAAAAATAGTTTGTCTCCAATTATATCAATGTTAGGAATCATATTCGACTCGGTTTTGACAAGACTCGTTGGCTGAAAACTATCGAAAGAGTAGTTTGAAACTTGATGATACTCGAATTTGGTTCAAACTCAATTTTTCTCTTGTGTTCGAGTTCGATTGATTTTTTTTATATTCAAAACGATAGTAGATGTTCGAGATTGAGTTAATAAAAACTCAACTTGACTCGATTCGTGTAATGACCTAATCGGATTGTAAAATAATGTCTAAAAGCCACGTTTTTATCTGGCAACTTACCATTCTTTTTCAAGGTGCCCACCTCACATTCCTTAATTTCCTAAAAAAAAATATACTCTTTTTTAAGGTTTTCATTGAACCATTACAACGAGAAATGAATCCCATCAAAATATATGTTTAAGAGTGGTATATATATAAAATAAAACTCATTTTTATCGTGTTGCACACAAAATGACTTCCTTTGTTAGGGAGTGTTATAGGTTAGATAGATAGTTTGAAACGTTATTTATGTTCATTCGTGACTTATGTAATTCGGAGAAGGAGTAATGAATTGTCCACAATGGACCTTCATCAACCAAAAGAAAAAAAAAGAGTAGTATAAAGTGTCATCGCCGCATGCAAATTGGGACAGAGAAAAAGGAAGCATTTATCATCAACACATTTAACATCATTTACTCCCTAATCTCAACAATAAAGGGCTGTCAGTTCAAATGTGAATCCTAAATTCAAGACTAATATAGATCATATCATAGTTGCCTGCAAGCAAATCCAACATCCAAGCTTAGAAATTTCATCCGTTAGCTTGTATTTCCCCTCGATGGAATCATGGAAACCATGCTATTTGAAACCAATTGAAGACACAGAAATCTGACAATTACTCATAGCAAACAGAAAAGACGATTCTTACATGGAAAACTCGAGTAACGAGATGAGAACCCACGACCCCCAGAAGCTACGACAAATAACACAGAAATGACCACCGATGGTTCCAACAAGCATAAAAATAAAGCAAACCAGGAAAAAAAACGGAGAACATAACAGGCCATGCGTGAAGCACAGCTCATCATCCATATCCAGAGATGACTTGGTTTCCTTTAAATCTTTCTCACTTCTGTTATAGATTGATCTGCAAATTTGGAGACCCCTTGTGGATCAAAGCTTTTTCCAGCCTACAGATCGTGTCCGATCTTCACAAACAAAGTTAATTCTCAATATGTAGTTGAGTCTTCGCAGGAATGCCAGTCGTCCTTCCTATTGTCCTGCTGCATTAACTAAAATGAACTCTGGATCATACATATGACCGGAGCTGAATAGTGCTTGGCAGCAGCGATCCTTTGAAAATTTAAATACTGTAATACAATACAATACAATACAAGGAAGAACGACATCCTCTTCGACTTACAAATGATGGGAAAAGAAAGGACTCCAGGGAACATATTTTGTTACATGGTCTCGCACAATCATATACTATGATATCTCACACCATGGAAGTTCATTGTCACAAAATACTCAAAATACATATATAGCTTAATAGCATCTTTGTAGCTCAATAAGCTCTATTGACATGATTCTTCATAAGCCAAGCATGGTTTCCAAATGCATATGCAGAGGCAGGCCAAGATTGGCTTACAACAGTCTCATGGAGTATGGATTCAGAGACGAGTGGGAAACGCTATAAGCTGATCGAACTCCTCTAGTTCTTCTACCTTTGTTCTTCATCAAGGTACTTATATTAGTATTATATGCTTATTTTAATATTTTTTATCCATAATCCGGATCACCATCTTAAAAAATAGAAGCTGTTTCCTCATAGAAGACATTCCGATCGCTGGAGTGAAAAAAGGGTATCCTATAACGTTGGACATGGGCCATTTGTCTTTTGCCCTCCCAGAAGGTGCCTTCCTGCAGTCAAGATACGGCCGATCATTATGCAATCAATGTAAGCCAAATACTATAACGTCTAGCCACATGAAATATTATCATGTGAGTATAGCAAAGATAGAGATATAGATGCAACCAGGATACATGACTTTAACATTTCAAGTACTGCAGAATCCAGGATATATGAATCATATAGCCACTACTTGTTTGGCCTGATTGAGCAACGATATTAATAGTCTACACTAGCTTCAACATTTCATATCCTTTATAATGAAACATGCAAAACAAGCGAACTTATTTTTAAATGGACCAATTGGGAGTAAAACATTGAAGAAGATCTTAAAACTCTCCCTTACAACTAGTATTTAATTTTAAAAGTTTTCTTTCAAATGGAAATGAACTGAAGATCTGAAGCCCATAATAATACATTGATCATTACAAAAAATATGATCAACTCTGTCATTTAAACCCACTATATGTATAAAGTCAAATACAAAATGTCAGCAAAATGAACAAATCTTTCATAGACAGAATAGAATACCAAGTTTGGACAACCTCCCATCAAAAATAAAAATAAAAATGTAAAAGGTAGTCTCACAAAATGCGCTGCACCAAAATTGACTCCACGCCCCAATCATATAATCACAATCGACACAAATGTATCTCCAAACTAAGCATTGAGCGCGAATCCGATAGGTTATACATCCCTAATCCATAGTGATCTAGGCTCAATGAACCACCGCTTGATGCCACAACAAGTGGCACGGAAATCTAACCTATATTTGTATGATACCAGTGTCTATTAATCCTCGTATCATGATCTCAATAAATAAATAAAAAATATACACACTACTCAACTCCACCCTTGGTGAGCAAAATACCTAAAAAACGAATAATCGAACCGAATTCTCGATTCGGTTCAATTATTTTGCTTTTCGTAAATTTGATTTTCGGAATTTTGGTTTTTGGTTTCGGATTCAATTTCGATTTTAAGTCTCGAAAAAATTTCAATAAATTGGTTAACCGATTTCTTTTCTTCATTTTTTTCTCTAATGATTTGTTTTTCTTTTTTCTCTTATATTGGCATATTGAAAAATGTACTTATACTGTAATTCGAATGCTTTTATATTCTTTGTATAATGTTTTCAAAAATTTACTATTATTTTTTATTTTTTAAAATGTTATTCTACTATATTTAAATAATTTTTCAAAAAATTATCCTAAAATACACCTTTTAAAAAATATTATCCAAAACATTAAAAAAATATACAAATAATTTTCACGAAATACAATTTTAACTTTACTACTCACACCCACGTTTTCTCTCTCTTCTCTTCTCCAATGACACTGATCTCCCTCATCTCCATCCTTTGACAAAATCAACTGGCCAACAATTCCATATTCTCCCAATACTGCATTCCGCACTCTAGATCTCTCCCCTCACACCTCTATCTCACCAATTCCATTCTTCAACAACACAGTATCCAACCTCAAAACCAACAATCCTAACTTCAACCCCCATCGAATACAACTTGAATCACTACATGCACCACAAAATCAGCCACATACACCACAAATCCAGTAATATGCACTACAAAATTCAGCTACAAACACTACAAATCCACCCAATATCACCCAAATCATTACAGACTGAAAAAATATTTTTTGGTTTTTGAATTGACGTCTACATCAGTTTGAACTGACAAATTATTTAAATTTTTGAACTTACGTCCTCTTTCACTTTGAACTAACTCACTCTTACAATTTGAAGTATCACATTGTTTTAATTTTTGAACTGACATCCAGTTTCTATTTGAAGTGACGCATTATTTTGTTGAACTGACGCCCTGTTTAGTTCTGCGAAATAGGGCGGTTGTTAACGTCGTACCGTTTTCCATTACTCGAAATCCAACGAGTCTTGAGATCAAATCTCACCAATTACCTCCAGTTTTTGTTGATTCGATGGATGGGTTTGGGTTCTCATCGTTTTGGATGGGTTTGGGTTCTCATCACCGATGATGGTGGTTAATGGTGGAGGTGGCCAGAGCTGGTGGTGGCCGACAGCAGTGGAGTGGTGGTGCTGGAGGGAGAAGAAGAAGAATAGGATGATGATGGTGATCAGCCGAGATGGGAAGAAATAAAATTGTACTTTTTGAAAATAACTTCTCCGTGTTGTACTTTTTTATAGTTTTTGGGGAAAAGTCCTAATCTTCTTTTTTTTTTTTTGTAAAATTTTTTCATTCTTAATGAAATTCGATTAAAAACCAAAATTGAATATTAATTCGGTTAATCAAAATTGAAAAATCGAATTTAATTCGATTCGATTTCTGTTTTGATATTTGGAAACCAAAAGCATTTTGATTAACCGAAACCAAAAACAATTTCGATAAATAACCGAATTCTCACCCCTACTTGACTAAAACAATAACTATCTTATTTTTTTCATTAGCTAAAATGGAGTTTTCTCAATGATAAGTCGCTCCACTGCTAACCATTCTTTTCCTTTCTTTTTACTTGATTCATTAGACTACCCAATTAACCCATCTTAATACAACAATTAATATACTAACACACAATGGAAAAATAATAAATAAATCTTGCACAACATCTATGTCACTTTGTCGCATATGTTATTGACACCTTATCAACTTGTCAAAGACGCCCATTACAGCAAGACCAGGAAACAAATGAAACGTCACACAAAGTTACCACTAAGAAGCAGCATCAGTAACCATAAAAAGAAAAAAGCTGGCAAAACATTGAAAAGGAAGGGCCATATCGATTACCTGAGCCTCGAGCTTACGCTTAAAGACGATGTGGTCCAATCGAACGAGATTTCACCAATGTGGGCTATCTTAGACCAGTAAGAGCCTGTGTCCCTTTCGCATCGTTCTTTCAGCTTTGGATGATTGCATACTAACCACAATAGCTCAAGGGAGGAAGGGAGGCCCTCTTCTGGTAGAGCTTCTAGCTCAGGGCAACAAAAGATCGATATTTCTTTAAGGGAGATGAAGCTCTGTAGCCAAACACCGTTCAATGTCTTCAGCTTCACACAGTTCATGATTATGAGATTGGTGAGAGCGGAGTTGGAGGGATATTCATCATCCTCCGTGCGTGAGCTGATAATTGGTAATCTCTCTTTGGGTAGTGCCTCTAGCATCGGGCAACTCTCGATTGTCAATATCTCAAGCTGTACAAGGCTTTGAAGCCCAGCTACATCCAGCCTCTTCAACTTCGTAAAACTCTCGATTCGAAGATAGGTGAGAGAGGTCGGGAGAGAACCTTCCACAGGAAAGGTTTCGACAGAATCACAATCTCCTAATACTAGAATTTTCAGAAATTGAAATATCTTCACGACGACTAAGCATGGGTTCACCAGGCGAGGGCCACATTCTCTTATTTCCAGAGAAGCAAGCTGCTGCTGCTGATGATGATGAAGGTACCCTTTTAGCTCTATCAGGCTGGGGCAACCACGTATAACCAACCGCGTCAACGAGGGGAGATTCGTAGGCAATCTACCCTTCAATCTGGGGCAGTTCACCAGCCATAGATCCTCAAGGCGAGGAAAAAAGCATCTCCCACCAGCGTCATCTGATGGCTCCCATTCCTCCCATTCTTCCATGCCTACAATAACCAATTTCTCCAGAGAGCTAAATTGATCACAGCAGTTGTACAGCTCTGTCCCCAATCTCGTCACTTTCCCAACATTATTCAATGTTAGATATTTAAGAGATGGAAGTCGTCCTAGCATTGGCATTGAACCGGAACTTAGCCGACAATTTTTTAGTCGGACCGTCTCAATGTTGCAGTACGACTGATCAACCAACCAATCCGGAAACCTTGTGCCATTGAAGTATTCTATCACAACCTTTTTCAGCTCTCGGTGGGGTCGTAAAGATTTCAACAGATTGCCATGATCCGCATGGAAGAAGGACATAGTTGCTTTTGTAATGGAATAAGAGAATGCTGATTTGTCAATTTTGACTTGAGCACCCAATATACCTTCTTCAGGAGCGCTTTGTAGCAAAGGTTCCACTGAGTATGGAAGATAAAGCTCCAGCTCGATAGAACACTCTATCAACCGACTCAAATTTGGAGGCGGATCTCGCAACTGCTTCCCTGATAGAGTTAAACGTCTAAGGGAGTTGCATTCAGACATGTCATTATATAACCCTTTGAGATGGTCGCAACCATCACACAGGAGACGTCGCAGATGGTACAGCTTGCCCAATGATGCAGGCAATTCCACTACATCTGTATAAGATACATCCAAACATCGGAGCAGCTTTAAGTTACTGATTGTATCAGGAAGAATCCGGATGCCAGAGCCTCGCAAACAGAGAACGCGGAGAGAATTTTGCCAAAAGAAGATATTATGAACCATTTCCCCGTTCAAATCCCACCTTCGGGACCACGATGAACTATGAGCCATAAATGTCTGTAATGATTTAAATTGGCTCAGACCTTTCATCTTCATGGAGCCAAGGTCACTGGTCCCATTATAAGAGAGATGGCGAATTTTCTTGCAGCTTTTGACTGCCCAATGCCCTTCCAATTGTCGGATAAAGTCTCCATACACCGTTTGGGCGAGGTCATGTATTACATCATGCATCCCATAGTAGGAGGAGTAGTCTCTAGTGAAAAATGATCTTGATAGCAATTCATCAAAGTAAACCTTGCCGACAACCTCTAGGGGCCTGTTATCACTTCCTTGCTGCACAAATCCCTCATCAATCCACAGATTCACAAGCTCTTCGTTAGTAAAACGATGACCTTTCGGGAAAAGAGAACAATAAGCAAAGCATGCCTTCAGATGTGATGGCAGGTAAAAGTAGCTCAATCCCAAAGCAGGAACGATATCATTCTGGTCCGAGGGTAGTTGCCAAAAGCTACTTTCTAGAATACCCACCCATTTCACCTCCTCCTTTACTGAACGGAGAAGACCAGAGAGAGTTCTTATTGCTAAGGGCAAGCCGTGGCATTTCATAACGAGCTCTTTCCCAATTGCCTCTAGTTTGGGGTACTTTCTGATTTCACCATGTCCAAACACATCATTCGAGAATAGAGACCATCCATCGTCCTCGGACATGGACTCCAAGTCAAACGAATAGTCTGCAAACGCTGCAGTGGCAACACGCCGGTCTCGTGTAGTGACAATGATTTTGCTACCGTTCGCTCCAACGCTAAATGGAGCCATCAACTTCTCCCAATTTTGCTTGGAGAAACCCCACACATCATCCAAGACAACAAGAAACCTTTCACCCCTGAGCTTCTCCTTTAATTCTTCGTGGAGTGGAGCCAAATCGCTGAAGCTGGCAGGTCTTCTGATGAGGGACTCAAGAATAGCCCGGTTGACTCGGACAAGGTCGAAGCTATGGGAAACACAAGCCCATGATCTCCTCTTGAAGCATGCTTCTACCTCAGGATGGTTGTATACATATTGGGCAAGAGTGGTTTTCCCCATTCCACCCATGCCAATGATGACTATCACATCGGTCTTATTTCCACGGGCAGCACGATCCGGTAAAGAAAGCACCCATTCCATGATCTGATCTTTCTCTTTTTCCCTGCCACAAACAACGTCAGACTTGTTCCGCACAGGGCTGGTGATCCGATTGTCCACAACATGGGTTTGTTGAGCAGGAGTCCCTTCTTCCCGGGCTTTCAACCCCATGGTTTGTCCATCTTTTGCCATCTCCTCTAGCTTCTCAACTAAGTTGTTGATTTTTGAAGTGGCCTCTTGCTTGAAAAGGATGCGAGTATCAGAGGTGGAGGATCCATCTGCTTCATAAAGCTCCTCGAACCGGGCCTCCGTGTCGATCCGATCCAGCAGGGTATTCACATCATAGTAGGCGTGCTTGACTTCCATGAGCCATTCCTTGATGTTTTCATCTCTGAACTGCCTCTCCTCCGCATGGTTCACCAACGGCAAGATTGAGTTACGTTTCCTCACCAGTCGTTTAACAAGATCTTCGTCAACGCTGCAGTCCTCGTCGCGGCGGGATGAAGTGCTGGATCCAGTCGAGCCCTTTTTACGACCTGCATCAACGAATATAGATTTGCTCATCTTGTCTCAACTTTTTTGTGTGAGGATCGATGGTTGCTTTGCTCTTCCTTTTGGATAACCGGAATACAAGAACCAAAAAGTCAACCGTGCACAGTCGCCTTCGTGGTATATTTCGGAGCACGAAAATGAAAAGCATCAACAGTGTCTGGAAAATTATTAAACCCGTACATGAAGAAACAAAAACACCATCAGAATCCTTCCAAGAAATAGTATGATCTTTCACAGGTGCATTTTAGAGTATAAAATATGGTTGGTTGTTTTCTGACTAAATATAAAATAAAATAATTAAAATATTTAGTTTGAAATATCAGAATTGTTGTCTTATATTAGTGTATATAGAAAATACTAAACATCTTAGACTTTTTTCATGAATTTGGTTTTCCCCGTTTATTTTTAGACTTAATCGTATGACTAATATTATGATATATCCATTAAGATAATTAATGATTATAAATAACAAATATTTCAATTGAGTTACAACGTTTCACTTTTTCTAATTATTCATGTATCCATCAAATTCTTTTATTAAAATAATAATATCTTCATAAGATATTTCGGGATATCTTTGAGATGATTAGATTTGCGTGAAAATTCCGTAAATATCTTAACCGCTTCATTAAATATCTTAACAACTCGTTTATATAAACTGATCACAAACCACGTTAATTTCACATCAAACCTAAGCATCCTCATCGAGAGAAGAGAAAGGGAAAAATGGTAAGTATTACGTCTTCGTTTTTGTTTTCATCTCGTATGACAACCACCACTGCAATTCCCTCCCCTGCGATGCCATCAGAAACCACAGCCGGCCATTCTTGGACCCAGCCGGCCACCCCTGCGTCGCCTTGCATTCGTCGTCGTCGCCAAGGATAGAAAACAGCCTCGTCGATGTTCTTGTCCCTTTCCTTACTAGATCAGCACGTCCCCAGAGCTCATTGCCAACTCCAGCCGCCCCGACGTCGCCTCACTTGGGATAAGAAAAGCCACACCGTCCTCGCCGACACCCTCGGTCCACCGGACGACCTCACGCAGCCTCGTTGGAGTCTCCCCGACCACCGACGGCTCAGATCCAGCCTCGCCGGAGCAACCCCGACGCCGCCCGCCCCGCCTGGAGTCCTCGACGCTGCCCTGCCTCGTCTGAAGCAGTCCGAACTGGCCTGTTCTGGTTCACATTGAGAAAGAGGAAAAAAAATAGGGATTTATCCCCTATGAACACATATTAGGATTATGTTCACATTAGTATATATAATATATTACTTTTAACACTTAAATGTGTTATGAGGGTATTGATATTATTAATTTTATCGTAGGTACGAATGGTACGAAGGAGTAGGATTAAGCTTGAAGTTATTTGAAGAACTTTCTGATTTTTATAAAAATAACAAGGTAACACTCATCGTTATCCTAAATTTTGTATGTGCGTGACTTGATTTGTGTGACTGTTTGATCACATATTTATATATTAAATAAAAGAATAAAATTGTGATATTCTTGACTGTCTTGAATGTTAAATTACATGCCTAAAAAGGATAACGATGCAACCTGTAAAATATTATATATTATAATAATATTCCTGAATATTGTTTATTCTTGATGTGTGATACTCTGTGCTAATTGAATATTATTTTTATAACGAACTATGAATCCAGAAAAAATTTAGAGAACATTACAAAATACCTGACCCATATGAATTACGAACACCATGGTAGTCACCTGCTATACATGGGACAATATGATTACTTTAATGCTACATGACTGAATCCTGAATTACGAAAACCATGATAGTCACCTGCTATACATGGGTTAATATGATTAATTTCATGTTACATGCCCAAAATCTTGAATTACGAACACCATGGTAGTCACCTACTATATATGGGTTAATATGATTAATTTCATGTTACATGTCTGAAATCCTGAAATACGAACGTCATGACAGTCACCTGCTGTACATGAAATTTCATGTTACATGCCTGAGAATTCTGAAATCCTGAATACAAAGAAATTTCTGTGAATATCAATGACTCGAAGAGTTTCGGTTACATGACTAGCTAGGAAAAATGTGAATAACCCTTTCGCGTGCACACAGCAGCATCAAGTGATGGCCGTTTTGGTTAAAATTAACCGTCCTTGGTTGACTGCAAAGACCATAAAGCTTGTTTAATTATTCATAGTACGACCATACTAGGTAACATGTTAAATTTCTATGATAACTCATCACATGTCATCAACCTCTAAAAGTCACGAAAACCAACACGACATGATATGAAATACACGAAGAGCCTTAAAAATCTTTAATAAAGGCTAAGGGTAATGAATCAAGGATTAACCTGATTAACTTGAATTATAATTCTATACGTATTTATATATTCTTGTTTGCCATATGATTGTTCGGTGTGGCTTGCATTGCATCCTATTTGTGCATGGGAAACGCATTATATAATAAGCATGCCAGACCCCAGAAAGGGACGTGTATCCTGTGTTATTGGGTTTTCGAGCTCATGGTTACGTGTTTGTTTCACGTAATAAAGGACCGTAGAATGGATCGTTACATAGCGATGATGATTAGATACTGCTTTCTGTAACATTTCGCTTATATTTTCGACCATTTGATTTTCATGTAATTTATGACGTGTAAGTTGGACATTTCTTGTTAGTATCTTATGTTTCCGATACTTAAACCCCCTGTAATTTTATCGCCTTGCTTCAAAGGGACTTTGGAGCGGCGATAACGTCACGTGTCACACAGGTATTGGACAGAAAATCCAGGGGCATTACAGATTGATATCAGAGCGTGGGTTTAAGGATGAAACATGGGATAATAACAAGGAAACAATTCAAGTTAGGGGTTATGGGTAGGAATTTGACCATGTACCTATTAAGCAAGGAATGAGTGATTTGGGTGATATGTTTCTTGCATGATTTTAAATGACCAATCGTACCTTGTAATTAAGTGATTCTGATGATTGACTTAAAAATAATATTTTGCAGGTCCTGGAAATGAATGTCTAGCAAAATACCATGCATCGACAGTATTACACACCTTGACACGTTTAGGGAGATTCTCAACGTTGAAAATTAAGTATGACAACCTATTCGTGGATGAAGAAGCGAATAAGGAGTATTTCGTGAATGGGAAATGGAATATCAATGGAAGGAAATTATGTAAGGAGATTTGGAACTACAAGTTAAACCAACAGTGAGGGCATCCTAACTATGAGGAAAATTACAGGAAGTACTTGCAAGAAGAGAAGCTTGTTGGGAGACTAATCTAAAGAATTGTTCTAGTATTAAGAGTTTGGAGTTAGAACATAATGATCAAGTAGCGTATGAGATTCTAGATAGCTAGTATAATAACTACCATTGTGACAGTTGTACTAGATTCCTTGGATATTAAGCACTATTTCCTGTTGATTACGTAGTGATTAATAAAAGTTGTTTTATTTCCTGAACCTTGATTGCTTGAGTGATACCTAATTTATGACATGTTCCATCCCCGAGCCTGATATGATAATTATTCATGAGCCTTACATGAATTAAAGAAAAATAATATATTTGAAAATGAAAAATTCAAGCCTGAAATGGAAGACATTAAAGCTGAAAGGAAGTATGCTTGACATTGACAAATGTGTTATTTCAATCACGAAACGTGCCCCAAAATGCCTTGGACATGGTCCAAAATCGGAATGCTCCGCCTATAGAGGACAGAGAAGAAGTTGAACAACAAGGCTCTCACGCTGAGTCAATAGGATTAGCAAATATACCAAACAACGCACAGCTGCACTGGATAATGCACCTGTTACGGTTAATGCACCTGTTGTGGATGCTCCTCTTGTAAGCGCTATCCAAGCCCTGGTAGGAGAGCTAGCAAAGAGGGCTCAAAGGAAAACTGAAGATCAGGGAGAGAATGGTGACAAGTACCTCCGTTGTCTAGAGCTTCAATGGTGAAGACGACCCGACAAACCTTGAAGACTGGCTTAGAAGTTTCTAGAAGTTACTCAATGCAGTTCTATGCCCTGATAACTTAAGGATCACATTTGGTTTATATTATCTCGAAGGTGAAGCTGATGCCTAGTGGAGCATTGCTAAAGAAAGGATGAAAAAGGAAGGATTTGGATGGGTGGACTTCAAGGCTGCAATTAGAGCAAGGTTCTACCCTGAGTCCCTCCAAGCTGAGAAAAGGAATGAGTTCCTGAACTTGAAACAAGGAACCATGACCATGTCGGAGTATGTTTCGAAATTCACCAATCTGTTACGATTCCAAACAGTATTCTATGCACATTATGCTAAAAAGAAGAGACAATTTCTTGATTGCTTGAACTATAGACTACGTACCGACCTGGCTCCTCAAACCTTTGCGATCTATCAGAAAATGTACGACGGAGCAGTGAAACTAGAATGTGCTATCCTTGATTTTTTTAATGAAATGATATTATCTTCGTAAGATATTTTGGGATATTTTTTAGATGATTTGGTTGGCGTGAAAATCCTGTAAATATCTTGGCCACTTCAGTCAATATCTCAATAACTCGCATATATAAACTGGTCACAAACCACATTAATATCACGTCAAACCTGAGCATCTTGATCGAGAGCAGAGACAAGGAAAAAAGGATAAGTATTCCATCTTCGTTTTTGTTTTCATCTCGTATGACAACCACCACTGCCGAGCATTGGTGGTTTTGAATAATATTGAGGTTCTTTTTTTTGGATTTTGGATAAATTTCAGGTAGTCCACATGAGTAGAAATCGTTACAAGATGATTTCACATGTATAGAAATTGCTTCTGCTGAGGGTGACTTCTATTTACATTGAAACACGTCCTGAGGGAGCGAATTTATTTTGTTCAAAATCACCTCAAGATATAATGATTTCTTCTATAAAAGTAAACTCGTCTCTTGAGAAAGCTAGTCCTTTTTTGACGTCAAGAGAAAAAAAGACTTCAAAAAGCAATGGCGTTGGAAAACTATTAAACACCGAGAGTTACTTCAAAAAAGAAAAAGAAAAATAAAATCCAATTCATTTTGGGACGGCTCATCCGGATCAAATTATGCAAAAGAAATATTTTAGCAGTTCCATAAAATACTTGCACAAATAACTATAGTAAACAAAGAAAGAAAAACGCCATCAAAATCCTTCCAAGACATTGTGTGAAGTTTCCCATGTGTATTCCAGGGATGTTGTCCTACACTCTCCATACCATGAAAGTTGCAATGATTTCATCTTATTACTATTCATCAATTGTTTTAAACAGTTTTAGTTTATCACTAAATGTTGCAAAATTTTCAACAAAGCTTCACAAGTGAAAGTAAATAATATAAACTATCGTTAGCGTTGAAGATTGACTCTAGATTTGATCCAGATTTAAATATTTATCTGATATGTTTAGAATCTCGTTATGCCCGGATATCGTCCATCCAAGACGGACGAACGTCCAAAGGGAGTTCCTTCGTTCTTGTAACTTGTTTTAACCTTTGGGCGGCAACTACTCGGTGTCGTATTTAAGCTTTCGTGGCCTTTTTTCGATTTGAGCACAGTGGCTGAAGCGATCAACCACCATATTCCTCCCCCCCCCCCCCCAAAAAAAAAGGAATTGGCTACACTTGGAGTACAGGAAGTTCCCGAGTCAGTCATTGAGATGCTTCTCAGTATCCTTTCATGGCCTCTTCCACTTCACATATGTCATTCCTTTGTTTGACCAGGAGCTTAGATTCGGTGTAGGCTTCGACTACTGAGGCTCCCATAGCTAAAGTCTCAAGATGAGGGCTTCATGTTCGGTCGAGTAGTTGGTGACCGTGAACTGGAGTTCGATTGCACAAGGTAACTCTCATCCCATGGGAGTGATGAGGAGTACCCCTTTTCCTGTCCTCCCCCCTTTTCCCAGTGTAGATCTTTCATGGCTTGCCTCCCTCGACTCGGTCTTTCCGAGTTTCTGAAGTTGAGCCATTGAAAAATCGGTACTCAACTAGAAAGTCGGCTAAAGCTCGTACCTTGATTGTAGTTTTAGGTTTATAACTCAAATCATGCTCGCTCAGCTCGACGGACCATTTGATTAATCTTTATGAGAGTTCAGGCTTCTACAGGACTTGCCTTAGAGGCTGGTCGGTCACTACAATAATGGGGTGTGCTTGAAAGTAGAGATGAACCTTCCTTGACGTACTTATTAGTGCTAGGGCCAGCTTTTCTATTCGGGGATACCTAGTCTTCGCATCATGTAACACATTGCTTACAAAGAAAGACTGGCGTTTGCTTGCTTTCTTCAATCCTGAGCAGGACTATCGAGACGGCGTCGTCTGAGGCAACGAGGTAGACCAGTAACTCTTCCCCGTTCTTTGGTTTTGACAACAAGGCCATTTCCCCAAAATAGATTTTGAGTTCTTCGAAGGCTTTTTGACAAGTCGGGGTCCAATTCAGGCCCGCGGTGGCATATCTTAGCATTTTGAAGAACGGCAGGGTGCTTTCTGAGCCCCGAGAGTTGAGTCTCCCTAGTGCTGCTAGGCATCCCGTTAACTTCTACACTTCCTTTTTGGTACAGGGGTGGTTCATATCTAGGATGACTTAAACCTTTACTGGGTTGGTTTCAATACTCTGGCTTGTGATCATGTACCCTAGAAACATTCCTGAATTTACACCAAAGGTGCATTTCGTCGGGTTGAGGCGAATGTTATAGTTCCTGAGGACATTTTACACCAAAGGTGTATTTGTTCGAGTTGAAGCGTATGTTATAGTTCCTGAGGACCCGGAATGTCTTTCCCAAGTCGTTAGTGTGGGTTGCCGACTTCAGGGTTGCCGACTTCATTTGGATCTGATTGTAACCCGAAAACATGTCCATGAAGGACAAGAGCTCGTATCCGGAGGTGGTGTCCACTAGTTGGTCGATTCGGGGCATAGGGTAGTAGTCTTTCAGGCAGGCCTTATTCAGATCTGTAAAATCGACGTACATCCTCTATATCCCATTTACCTTCTTCACCATGACCATATTTGCCAGCCGATCGGGGTACGAGACCTCCCTGATGAAGTCGACGCCAAGGAGTTTGCTCACCTTCTAGGCGATGGCCTGATTCCTCTCTGGTGTGAAGCTTATTTTCTTTTGTTTGACAGATAGGGCCTTAGGTTCGACCGAGAACCGGTGCACTATGATGTTTGGGTCGATCCCTAGCATGTCTTGGGGTCCCTAGGCAAAGAAATCTAAGTTGCTCCTTAGGAAGTAGATCAACTCTCCTCAGGTCGGTTCTTTCAACTTGACCCCAATGCGAACAGTTCGGTCCATGTTCCCTTCCACCAGGGGGACGATATCCATGACCTCCACTGGTTCTAGGCCCTAAATTCAGTCCCCCCCTTCCCCTCCCC
>LIEC01010031.1:2795-24827 GCA_001925005.1 Drosera capensis | reverse complement strand
GGGGATGGGATCTCCCTTTATATACCAAAGAATAGTAGGCCGAACGACGAGATCCCATGGCCCAAAAATCCAAGGGTTTCAGATCCCATCATCATTTGATGAGAATTACACCCAAGATATGAGTTGATGGATCGCACTGTCAATGGGTTGATGGGTCAATTTTAATTGTTGGAGATGGTGTTGGAGATGGAGGGAGAGATGATGTCGATGGCATCGGTGAAGGTGATGGAGACTTACAGAACAATTTTGATTTGCAGATGATATGTTAACGATTTTGATTCAAACAATGCAAGGATAATAAATATTGTTGAAGGCTTTAATGATTTCAATTGAATGTTTCTATATTTATAACAAGGATAAATCAACCCATAAATTAAGATGGAGAATTAATTGATAGTTAAAACCTTCCGACTTATCGGTGAATAAGTTATACTTTTGAAACCAAATGGTAATTCTATCTTTTTTTTCTTTTTTTATTAATTAATTTTTTCAAATATATTTTTGTGTATTTTTCAAGTAATTATATTACCTCTAATTTTTTTTGAAACTGAATAAAATTTAAAAAAACTAAACAATGTTGATGATATAATAATTATAACTACACTTATATTTAATTTCAAATATAAATTCTATTTTAGCTTAATTCTATTATAATATCAGTCTCGGTTTATAGTTAAAGACTTAGGGTTCCAAATTATTAATATACTACTACATATGACTCATGATTGAAATTACTCTGAAATGATTCAAATAAAAAATATTTGAATTAATTTTTTTTGAATAAATATATTATTATTTTAATCCTATAATTATTGTAATTGTACTATTTAATATTTAATTTGATGAGATTTGTTTCTCATTTAAACGACACGATTTAAATTTTTTATTATTTCACGATTAGTAATATTTATTATTTTTTATGATATTTTATCAAAAAATAATATTTAATTGGCTGCCAACATCGATTAAATTGTCTCTCCTCATATATGTTTGACAGGAAGAAATGAGTAAAATTGCACCCCGCGTGGCAATTGGAAATGAGAAACAAATCTCCCATTAATTTATCATTATCATGACTGCCCTACATCTTTGACCAGCTTGCTGACAAGAAAAAGAAAACAATAATCTCACTCACCATCTTTGGATTCCATTCCACACACCACACGCCGCAACGGCCAATCTTTTACTCCTTTCAAAAAAAGTACACCAAAACACATCCCCCCAAAAAAGTAAACTTCAGATTTAGCTTCCTCCCATCTTCCCTTCCCAAATCCTCAAATCGAATCCATTCCATTCCATGATGGCTCCTCAACTTCTCCTCGTCCTCCTCCTCCTCCTCGTGACGTGTGCATCCGGCATAAGAGGACTATCCATCGGAGTGAACTACGGCACGATGGGAGACAACCTCCCTTCGCCCGCCGCGGTGGCGAACTTCCTCAAAACCAATACGATAATCGATCGCGTCAAGCTCTTCGACGCCAACCCCGATATCCTCCGGGCGTTTGCCAACACGGGGATCGCGGTGACCATCACGGTCCCCAACGGGGATATCCCCGGGCTGATGACGGTGGAGGGTGCGAAGGGGTGGGTGGAGAGGAATGTGATGGGGTTCGAGGGGACGAGGATTGTTAGGGTGTTGGTTGGGAATGAGGTGCTGCATTGGGGGCCTCAGGAGTTGAGGGATGATCTCGTTGGGGCGATGCGGATGCTTAAGGTCGCCTTGGTTCAGACCGGGCTCGGGCACATTCAGGTATGTACTGGGAAACCATCTCTGTTGTTTTTTGTTATTCGGGAATACTTTAATCGTTTTGTTGTGTCTATTCTTGTAATTCCACATTATGATAATGAAATGCATCCTATACCGAAAAATTGATGGATTTGAGGGTCATAGATGATATATTTCGTCCTTCTCAAACATTGTCATCTTGATTATTTGGATTGTTCTTATGTGTTTTTTCTTGCATTAGATTCGTGTAAGATATGAGATATTGCATCTTGTTCTTTAAAATTGGTGGATTATCAATCAAATTACTGAATTCATGATTGTTCCTTTTCATATTCATGGTTATTTTGGAAGCAGTAGATTCACTTTTCATTGGCTCGTATTCTCTTTGTTTGTTCATGACATTGAACATAGGTAACGACAGCCCACTCCCTAGGCATCCTGCTCCGATCGCAACCACCGAGCACAGGCAGATTCCGGCCAGGCTGGGACACCGGCGTCCTAGCGCCAATGCTCCAGTTTCTCCGCGAAACCAAATCGCCCTTTGTTGTAAACCCCTACCCTTACTTCGGCTCAACCGCCAAGCTCCTTAACTACTGCACATTCGGACGTTACCGTGGCTGGCCTGACCGGTACACAGGAAAGGTCTACTACAATATGTTCGACTCCCTCATGGACGCCGTCTACTCCGCCATGAAGGCATTGGGTTACCCTGACGTGGACATCGTCGTAGGGGAGACCGGGTGGCCTACAGTGGCGGAGTCATGGCAGACGTGGGTCAATGTGGGGTCCGCCAAGGCGTACAATGGCGGGCTGGTGAGGCATGTGAATTCCGGGAGAGGGACGCCGTTGATGCCCGGGAGAAAGTTTGAGACTTACATTTTTGGGTTGTTTACTGAGGATCAGAAGCCAGGGCCTATTGCGGAGAGGAATTTCGGGCTGTTTAGGCCTGATTTTAGGCCGGTTTATGATACGGGTATCTTGCGCAGCAGTCCGCGTCCACATCCACAGGTATTGTTGTTTGCTAGATGATTATTTCTGAATGAGGACCGATCAGGAATGTTAGGCTCTTCTTAAACATTGGTATAGGTTGCATGATAGGTACCTTGATATCCTAGGTTCTGTAAAATTGTAGCAACAGCACGGTATAGCTTGTATGGAAAAATCTCAGATTTATATGACAGGCGGTTTTCACAGCCATTTTTAGTGGTGAAAGCTTTGCATGTGGATCATTCATCTAAATGAGGCCTAAAAATCCTAGGAACGAACTTGTATGATAATCGAGAATCTGGAAATGGAACCAACAAATAAATGGTATTTGATGGTTGAGTTGTTTCACAATTCGATTACCATTTGCCACCACAATCCTTGGATTTACAGAGAGGGAGCAGGAGTTGTAATCATGATTTTGATTTTACTACACTTTTGACATGATCAGTTACAATGTAGTATGCGAAAGTTATTTGTTGCCTCGAAGATTCCCAGTCTTCAGTTCCAGCCTAACCACTAACTGTTATTTGGCAACCGCTGCAGCCTGGGCCAAAGCCTGTAGGAAGAAAGCAATGGTGTGTGCCTAAACCAGGAGCTACCGAGGCTCAGCTACAACCCAACATCAACTATGCATGCAGCCAGGGAATCGACTGCACTCCTATCCAAGCCGGTGGTGCTTGCTTTCAACCTGTCAGCACCAGAGGCCATGCACAGTATGCCATGAACGCATATTATCAGGCGAAAGGCCACCAGTCTTTCAACTGTGACTTCGCAGGCACTGGTGTTATTACCAACAAGGACCCCAGTAAGTTGGAGTTTTCCTTGTACTCCAACTTTTGGTGACTTCATAATGATTTTGCCGCTATTCCATTGACCCGTCTGACTTGTACAACTGATTTTGCTGTAGGCTATGGCTCGTGCAGATATGCAGCTTGACCAACGGAACACATGTAGATTACTGGGGTAACAGCTTACATAGGTTTTGATGCCATTGACATTTGTTATCTTCAGTTCGAATACCTTTTTGTCTCCGGGATTATCTATGCATCCAAGTTAGGTTGTGCTTTCTTTTGTATGCTCTAAAAAACAGTTGATCTGAAATGTAGCTGACCTGGGAATGTATTCCAGTGAGAACTCAATGAGAAATGATGTTTTGCTGCCCTGTTAATCTGCCATTTGAATTCATGGAGAATACTTATCCAATCACATTTTTTTTATTTGCGATGTACTTTTGCAACCACTTTCTGCTTTGCAAAACTATCTCAGTGAATCATGGATCATGCAATAAATTTCTGTTCCTCCTAGTTGTTATCAGTTATCACAAACACCAGGAGGTCATAATACTTGAATAGGAGTACAAAAATTTGTAGTAGTTACGAGTCTTCTAATAGGAGTACCTTACTATAAACATGATCAGATATCGGTAGAATAATTCAAGCACAACCTTGTAAGCACACACTGATCCAACAGCTCAATAAACCCTTAATGCAAGCGGCACAGAGATGTATGGTCCTGGAGTACAAAAATAGGATCCAGGGGATCGCAACAACCTCAAATACAAATGATAGTTTATACTGCACGAAATGGTAGCACATCAATGGTACAATGAAGGAATACATGTATGCTTCTTGTCCAGTCGAACGATTAGCCAAACTTGACTTGTACCGTAAGTCGGATCAAGAGCTACCTATTCAAGGACAACAAACAATAGTAAATGTCTCAGGTATATCACCTTGCTGGGGATCAAACAAGAAGAAAGGACGATGAAAAGTTGACATATATTCCCTTCGTCATCATCTACCCTGTTGTTTTTTCCCTTTTCGTGTAATTTTCGTGTTGTAATGAATCAGAATCCATGTCTGCTAACTCCACTTTGGGTGCATCAGCAGCCTTACAGCGCCTTCTTTTCATCCTGCAATAAGAAGATCACAAGATTCTATGTTTCTTTGCTACTGTAGGATATGCATGAAGGACATGCATAAGTATAAAGACAATCTAAATGAATCTAGGGTTACAATTGTCTGATTAAGCACAGAAATACATAGCAAGGAACCACCAAAAGAACGATATAGTAACTAAGTTGCACCAAATCCAAACAATTATTTACCTAAATAAAGGTAGATACGTTTCAATCACCTTCCCTTCTTCAGAGTCTAAGCTAAACCACTTTTCAGAGAAAGTAACTTGATCTTCGGAATCACAAACTGCAGATCACAATAAGACTTATGATAGCCAAAACCCGAATATTAAATTATTTCACATTCAAGTTTCAAGTCCTATTAATCACACACACCTTGAAGCAAAAACCTTCTGATGAATTCCTCATCAACCTTCTGACAGTATAAAGAATGATACAGATTATCCCAAAAACATACTCACCTTGAAGCAACATTAGTGAGTTATCGTATCCCTTCAGTCTCCAGTATACATGACCTGTCGTGTCGCATACAATTGACTCAGTTCTCACAGCATCTGATCTTTCCTTCCCTGCAAAAATGCAAGCTCCAGTGTAAAAGCAACTCGATGAAGCATGTAATATAAGTACACCTTTCCAGTCAGCATCAGCAATGCCATTATTGAAATGCTATTGATATGAAAAGATAATTGTTTTTTTTTTTTTTTTTTAACAAATACCTCCATTCCCCTGAACGAAACTCTGAACTTTGAACTAGAGTTTATTCAATCAAGAAGAGTGCAAAGAGTTAAAACATTTTCATATTGATGAAGAAAAACATATATTTCCACTGAGCCGAATTTTTTATTAATCCTTCTATAAGCTTGTTTTTCTAGACTTAAAAAAGTAGACATAGGTGCATTGCTTATAGCTGTCTTGTAGAATAAGCCATAGGCATATTCAAAAACAAAATGCTTATAACTTCTGGGGCGTTGAACTTCAATTCAGTTCACCAAAAATAGTGAATAGTAGACAATACAAGATTATGGTAAAAATGCATACAAGCTGCAATCGTTGTAGAGACAACCATTCACTCGTCAATTTATTACTCATGAGTGTCACACGACATCATATGCCTGCAATAATTTGCATGCATATTTAGACGGATTAGGCATTTGCGGCTGAAACTCAAAGGGTTCAATTTGATGGACAGATTAAGGCATCTTGATTCATTTCATCAACATGACTCTTGGTGGCAGATATAAAAGAACAAATTCCATAAACGTAAAAAACAATTAGGAACTTACGCTTGGGCACCAAACACAAAGCCTCTGTTGTAGCAGCATGAGCCTTAGATGCTTCAGCTTTGATTTTTGAAATAATAGATTCATGCTTTGACATTGTCAGAGATGTTCCATTTTTCTCATTTAGTGCTTTGGCGACTTGATCCTGCAATTTTTGTTTTACTTTCTTTTCCTGCACAAAAAACAGCATAGTTTAGCATAAACCAACAAAAATTAAACAATGGTCATTTTTATGAACTGCTAAGTACCTTTTCCTTGGCCACAGCATACTTCTCCTTGGCTTCCTTCTGCTTTTCATCGAACCTTGAATTTTGGTCATCTATCCAATTTCTTATCTTCCTGTTAAGTAAAATGAATCCGTCATCCACCTTTCATTACCTCTTTAAAAGTAATCTAAGAAGGATGATCCACTATACTTTACTTACGCAGTGCAAATAGCTTCATCACAAAGAAACGTCAAGAGTTTGAGCTTTTGCGAACAGTTCAACATGCCATATCTCTCATTGCCTTTAACAATGCGCTCTACAATGTCATTTAAGTAACACTCTGATTCAGAGAGGCAACTTTTCAGAGCATTCAACCAGCTATCCTTTCCCTCAGTGGGACTTAAAAGAGACCTGAACAGCAAGGACATATATACTGTGTTACCGTAAATTATACATAAACCTACTTGAACCTGATTTATCGTTGAAGGATTCTTACTCTTGTCCTAAGTCTTCCTGCAAGAGACTGAGCAACTGGATATGAAACTGGAGCGCTGAAGAGTACTTTCCACGTCTATTGCCGCGCTCACCCATTATATCTCGTATAACACACTCAGGTTGACCCTTCAGTATTCCGATACTCTAGAACAGAACATTTGTTCCAACAACAGAAAAAGAAAAGAATAAGGTCCCATATATGATATCATGGAGACTATTTAAACACTGGTACACAGAAAACATCAACCTCCACATACCAAATACAGGGAAAAAAATTAATTCCTGCATTAGGTTGTGATGTCTATAGAGATACACCACCGAAACATATTGTGTCGCCACATACATGAGTAAGCATGTCTATCTGATGCTAAACTAACATTTTAACTGATGATTCTCCAAACGTAAATTCATATGTTACCCAAGATTGTTAAATACTAGTGTAATTTTTGGAGTTAAGCAGCACTATAAAGGCATTAAGGATAACATCTTCAACTTACCTCTCCAAATGTTGCACAGAACTCGAGAAACTGCAAGGCATTTCCAACATCTTCTGGAGATAAGTCGACACCAGCAACTTTAGTTAACTGTGAACCTTGTGGTAGTGTGATATCTAAGTAGCCACTCTGGTCTTCATGTTTCATACTATGCTTCACAACTCCATCTTTTAGACTATTGTCCTCTCTTTTCTTCTTAATCTTTTCTTCAACATTGAAATCAGAGGTAGATTTGGAAATAACCTCCTTTGAATTTTCCTCTGACAATGTAATAGCTTCATGACCTATTTTAGCGTCGCCTTCGAGAACATTTTGGGGAGGTACAGATAGTTCAGAATCGGCATTGTCCTTCATTGCTTTCTTATGCTTCTTCTCTTCAGAAGTTTTAGGCAAAACCTCATAGTTCAAAGTTGTCCCACAGGAATTCTCCTTTCCCTTTTTACTAGGAGCAACTGCTGCTGGACCCTGAAGAAAGTAAGGAAGGAAGTCGTCAAACTTCATAACTCCAGAATATTTTGCTTAATTTAGTAAGTAATTGAACCTCATCTGGAATTATAATCTTCTTTGGGTAGGTTAACTTCCCCATAGAATCCTTTACGCATGACACGTTGTCAGGACCCTGAACTTCCAGCATTGCAGACACTGAGGAAAACCCAGTGGCCTTCGCAGTATGAACTAGAATTCCTGTGGGCTTATGTCCTTTCTTTTTCCTGTAAATAAGAGTTAACTATTCTAAGTCAAAATATTGTAGAATAGACAAGACAAACACGAAAGTATGAAAAAAAAAACTGAAGAGATGTTCTTTTTAGAAAAATATTGTAGAGGAGAATATTACATGCAAAAGCTGCAATTGCATATGCCCCTGCATTTGGGACAGTGCCAATCGAGCTGCTCGGCCACCTCTTCTAGCTTCTCTCCATACCTGATTGAACAATAAGCCAGGTAATAAGCCAAAAATCACCTATTTCATGAACCGACAACAAACAAAGAAGCAAACATGCATTTCTAACAAAGGCTTCATGGTTTACCTATTTAGGAGACACTTCTCACAGATCTTCAAAGTGCATTGCCTATCCTTCTTCATGTTCTTGCACTTGGCAGCTAAGTCCCTTGTTTTCTGGCGACACTTCAAGTAAAGAGAAATAGAAGCTTGTCAGTGCAAACAAATGGCAAGTTAAATGCATAATCAACCTCTCGAATTTTGCTCAACCCAACATCATTTTTCTGAAGCAACAAACAAAATTTGTAATCCACTATTTTTTATATGAAGACTTCTTTTTATTTCTTTCAGGAAAATAAAAAACTATACCAATTAAGTTTGATTAGTTGGGTAAAGAACTAAAACTGAAACAAGGATTAGGAGTCATGTCAAATAGGGTCTTACAAAACAAACAATATACCAATTCAGACATGAAACGAAGAACCAAAACCAAACCATGGATTCACAATACAGTCTAAACCCACTGCTAGTCTTAATAAGCCAATGAAAATAAATTTTCAACCCCACTTCCTTCTATCTAAACAAGCACACGCTGCTTACCCTATTCTCAAATCTCAAACCACCCAATCCACAACCAGAAATCACAAAAAATCACAACATCCTAGATATTCCCATCATGACAAAGGTCTAAGAAGGACAAGATGTCCTAAATCGTATCCCTGCTGCAGATGACAGAGAAACTGCCGAATAAATAGAAAAACAGATCTCATAAAACCCTAACCCAAATCTCCCACCAATTCACCGCATCAATTCCCCTCCAAAAAAAAAAAAATCAGATCCAAGAAAGCAAAACCAATCACACAACTCGCTTCAAATCCCCCACAATCTTCCAACCAAAAGAGCAAGAGAAAAAAAAGAGAGAAACCCATTTCGGAAAATTCACCTGGTGGCAAGTCGTCCCGTTCTCCGAATCATACACTCTGCCACCAACTAACCTCACTCCAGCACACTTCTTCCTCTTCACCACCACCTCCTTCGCCGCCGTCGCCGCCGCCGATTCCCCGTTATCCTGAGAACCCATTTTCTGTTTCCTCTCTCAACACACGATCCCCTTTTGCTTCTCCTTGTTCGTTTCTGCTTCCAATTTGGCAGTTGAAACAAAATTGAATAGAGTTCGTGAAATGGGTTGAACCTTTCAGGAAAATTTTGTGGAGGGATTGTTGTGGGGTTCAGCGGGGATTTTGAATTTGGGGGTTTGGTTTTGGAGAAATGGTTTTCTTGATTTGGAGTTTGATTTTGGAGAAGACAATGGCGCCAAGTGAAATTTTTTCTCCCTTTTCGTTTTCGTTTTTCCCTTCTGTTTCCTCAGGCCTATACTCTAGCAAGCTTGTCACGTTATAGAGATTATTGTTCATCGTATAGCTTAGATTTCTGTCGACTGGGATTCATTAAGTGATAAGTTATTTTTCTTTTAACTCTAATCTGAGAATATTAAAAAAAACATCTCTTTATATAATATAAGGGTAAGATATGTAATAACGTGACAACAGTTCTTATGATAGATCATATTATTTTGAATATGAATATTTTTAGTTTTTATTATCAATGTTGTTTCAAAGAATTCATATTATAATTATTTTTTTCAGGAAACTATAATAGAGATAAGGTATATAATTATGTTTGTGTCGAAGTCGAGAATGTTAGGTCCGAGTTCGAAAATTGGACCTGAGCTTCTTAGACCCAGACGGGGTCTGCTAGTTCGGTTGGTTTGGGTCTGATCCTGACACGGAAATCTATATGGATCAGAAACAACAAGCTCGATTAACCGGCTCCGAGATGTGATCCTCGGGGATCGGTTATGATGCCTAAGTCAATCTCTATTTAGAAATGAAGATCAATAATTGAAAATGACAGAATTAGGGTCCAAAGAGATCTTACTTTTTTAGATAGTAAATGAGGATATTTATAAACTATTATTCACCATTTGTATGGTGGACATTTGTCATCACTTTAAAAGGTTTGGGACTTAACCATCCATAAGATGCAATTTGACCTTTTCTAATAGCCTATTGACTTAATGGTGTTAGATCTTTTATTGGAGCTCTAACCCATAGGATCACAATTATTTTTCACCAACACTTGCCCCCTAGGTCTCGAGTTGGAGAGTCCAGGTCGGGAGCTCAGTGAGGTCAGGACTTTGGCCTTTAGACCTTTGATCCCTTTGACCTTTCGGACCCTTGACCTTTAGTTTGGAGGCTTGGTTGACTAACTTGATATCCCTCGAGGATTTGACCAAGTTGAACCTTATCCATTTGGGAGTGGATAAGGCCGAAACTTGACCGATCTTGAAACCTGGAACCGTTAATGATTGCGGAACTCCAAACGTCAAATTGGGAATGATAGCATTGATGACATCGTCATAATGACGGAATTGAGACGTCCCCTCAATTAATGCAGGTGTCCCTCCAAATGACTCGGTGACGTGGTAGTTCTTCAGTGGGCAGCACCTTGGTTTCCCGTCAAAACCTTTGGGCTTTTGGGCCATCCCGCCAAACGGGGATGGTCCCCCCCCACCCCCCCTCTTTATTTTGCATTCTTATTCTCTTATCTCTTCAACTGAATCCGCTCCTAAACTCGATGTCCTTTGATGAATTCGACTTTCCTTTCATTCCCCAATCTTTTTCAAGGTAATAGATTTCTGAAAACTAGTGAGAATTCTGAGGAGCATGTCCCTCTGTATAGGAGACCTAGGTTTAGGAGGGTTCCCTAGGATATGGATGATTCCAGTCTAGAGACGTCGTCTATCCCAGGGAGAGGGGCGTCTTCGCCTTCTTCGAATTCGAAGGGGCGGAGTCCTAATCCTGGGCGGCCGAGTTGTCACCAACTTCCTTTGGGGACGAGCCTTTTGGGAAGTTTGATTAGTCGGGTCCGGGGTGTAATTCTCGGGGACCGACTCCAATACCTAATTCCTAATTCAGTCTCTATCTAGAAATGAAGATCAATGACTGAAAATGATAAAGTTAGGGTCCAAAAAAGCATACCTTTTTAGATAATAAATGAGGATATTTATATATTACTATTCACCTTTTGCATGGTGAACATTTGTCATCACCATAAAAGGTGTGAGATTTAACCATGTATAAGATGTTAGGTGAGACTCAAATTTTTGGTGGAACAAAACCGTTCCGTTTTCTTTGTTTTTCTTATTCAATCTGAGCTACATATTAACCTTACAAATCTATCCTATTTATAGGAATCAACATGCTTTGCAAAAACACATTTTTGTACAAGAAACGTGTAACCTAATAGTGGCCGGTGATGTGGTCGGCGTTACTATACACGTGTGTGTACTGTATACGCGTGTTTTCCATATCAAGATTAGATCCAACATACTCTCCCCCTAATCTTGACATGACTCTAGAAAAGACGGTTGTTTTCCTCATCGACCTTCTTCTCCGATTTACTCTCGGGTTTCTTCTTACCACCGCCAGATTCCTTGCTTCCAATGAGGTTTCTAACCTCATTCCTATTGCAAGAGATGTCATCTTCAACAATGACCCATTTTCCTCTTTCAAAGGCACCATGCGTCTTATATTTCAGATCCACATTATCTTGTGAAGCTAAGATAGTTCTTGATGCGATATGACGGCTATTATTTCCTCTACGCGTCCTTGCTCGTCTATGTTCTCCCCATCGTCGTCGTCGGAATTCACCATTGCTGGTGTCGAGGGAACCCAGAACTTCTATGCGCGAAGTCGAGATAGATGGACTTGCCTTTCCTGCCGCAGGTGGCGAACAAGCTGTACCATCGGCTGAGTTTCTTGAGCTTGCCACACCTTCCGGATTCTCGAAAGTTGTTAGGAGACAGATTGCTAACTCCAAACTAATCTTGTAAAGGCGATTTGATGTGCGCTTCACGAACATCAGCAGCCTGCCGTTGTCATACATCTTTATGGTATCTCCCATCATATTCACCTCGCTCCCACCTCGCTCCCATTCTCTGTCATCTGTCCAAGACTGATGATATTAGTGGAAAGTTTAGGAATGTAGTATACCTAGTGGAGGATATACTGATCTCCATTCTTGCACTGGAATACGACCGTTCCTTTGCCTTTGACTTGAGCGACATTGCCATCGCCAAGCTTCACCTCCCCGGTGATCTTCTCATCAAGCTCTTGAAACACTTCTCGTCGTCCCGTCATATGATTGCTGGCACCATTTTCTAGGTGCCAGACATCCTTGGTTGATGTCTTTTCCTCCTCGCCATGGTGAAACACCTTCACCATCCTTTGTTCTCTGGGTTGTATGACGTCTTGCTGTTTAGCTCGTGTCTCCTCCTGAGACATGGAAAACAATAACGTTGGTTTGTCCGGAGTAGCGTATGTGTACTGCCTTTCGTCATTCCGTCGCTTGCTGCGACACTCCGAAGCATAGTGTCCCATCTTCTAGCAATTGAAACACTTGATGTGCCTTTTCTCACGACTTCTGCTGCCGGTGTCTCCTGCACCTTCCTGGCATTCTCCATAATTGTCATCTATATCGCTCCTTCCGTGACCTGGTGTTCCCCCTCGCCTTTGCCTCGGTATCCATGATCAGATGATGATGCTTCCCTAGTGTTGTTCCTCGGTGTTCTCGAGGAGCCGAGTTCTTTCCTCGAACGCCTTCAACCGCCCTATGGCCTCCTCGAACGGAATCGTCTCAAGATCGTAAAATTGTTCGATCCCGGCAACGACTGTGAAGTATCTTTTTGGCACATAGTCGAGTAGCTTCTTGACTAGTGTAGCATCGTCAAGATCTGCACCAAGGCTAGAAAATCTGCTAGACATGCCGCTGAGTTTTCCGACGAACTCGTCAATGCACTCCTGTTCTGTCATCCGCAGAACATCAAATTCACTTTTTAATGTCTGCAACCGAGCCTTCTTTACTCTATCAGCACCCAGATACCTCGTCTTGCGGCTCTCCCAAATTTCCTTTGTCGTCTTTTTCTTCGTAATCTGAAGAAGAACATCTTCGGGGATGGCCTGGAGGATATAGGCACGCTCCTTTTTATCCTTTCTCGGATTAACCTTCTCTTCCTCTGCTGGTTCGACCGCTTCCCAAACTTCTTGGGCAACTAGGATCGCCTCCATTTTTATTTCCCATACCGTGTAGTTTGAAGAGTTGAGCATCGGAAAATTGAACGACATTCCGCCGTTTTCTTTTGACGCTTGCTAGGAAATAATTGACATTTTTTCAAAATTTTTTTATAAAAACATCTCTTAATTACGAAAATGCCCCTTGACCTCGTAATTACGAAACTGCCCCTTGACCTAGTATAAAAAGCTCTTTCTTGCTTTCCCTTTTCTCCTCCTTATGGTCGCTGCACACTCCACCTCTCTTCTTCCTTTATTTTTTTCTTTTTACACTGCCAAAACAAAACTTCAATGAAACTCCCAGGAAAACTCCCACGAATCCGTCTCCTCTTCTCTCTCCACGAGATCTTCTTCCTCCTCACGCAAGACAACCAAAAAATGCTACCCGCGCCTGGATTTTATGGTCTTGTGCCGACGCCTAAACCACGTGGAAGGTCAGTGGCTGAGCCTTTCTCTGCGGCTACCGCCCCGACTGGGACTCACCGGCTTTCCGGATCTAGTTGTTGCGGGAAAGAGTGATTTCGTGTGGAGGTAGTTGGGATGGCTTCGACTCAGGCCAGAGACGACGTTTGGGGATCGCTCTAATACCAAATGTTAGGTGAGACTTAGATTTTTTTTTTTGTTTTTCTTATTTAATATGAGCTACATATTAATCTTAAAAATCTATCCTATTTATAGGAATCAACATGCTTTGCAAAAACACGTTTTTGTATAGAAAAAACGTGTAACCTAATAGTGGTCGGTGAAGGAACAGTGGTCGGTGATGTGGTCGGCGTTACTGTGCACGTGTGTGTACTGTACACGCGTGTTTTCCACATCAAGATTAGATCCAACAGGAAATATTATTTGGTCTTTTTAAATAGGATTAATGATATAGGGTCTTTGTTGGTCACTGCTACAGGCTTCTTGTGCCTAGTCTCGGACACTCTGACGACCTCGTGTCATTGGACCGATCCCACGGTGGGTGCTAAACTGTTTGTGCTAAAGTCGGGAATGTCAAGTCCGAGTTCGAAAGTTGGGCCGGAGCTTCTTGGACCCATGCGAGGGTCTGCTAAATCGATTGGTTTGGACCTGATCCTGGCATGAAAACCTACACAGATTAGAAACAACTAGTTCGGTTAGTCGGGTCCGGGGTGCAATCCTCGGGGACCGACTCCAATACCTAATTCAGTCTCTATCTAGAAATGAAGATCAATGACTGAAAATGATAAAGTTAGTGTCCAAAAAAGCTTACCTTTTTAGATAATAAATGAGAATATTTATATAATATTATTCACCCTTTGCATGATGAATATTTGTCATCATTTTAAAAGGTGTGAGATTTAACCATATATGAGATACCATTTGGTTTTTTTTAATAGGATTAATGATATTGTGTTTTTAATTGGGTCTATAACTCATAAGATCATAATTATTTTTCACCAACAAATTACGTGAGAACAAATCCTATCACACCTATCATTTTATTTTGAACATCAATATTGTAAATTTAATGAGATTATCAATGTTGTTTTAGGAAACTCACATTGTAATTTTATTTTAGGAAACTCACATTATAATTTGACAATGAATAAAATTAACAACGAATTACGTTATTTCAAAAAACTCAAATATTCACATTGTAATTTGACAATAAGGAAAACGAACAACGAACTAAAAAAAAGGTCACGTATGTTGGAAGTTGGTGGAAACGTTGATACATGTTTGAAAAAGCGATGATTGAACTGTTCACTAAAATTGAGAAGCGACTTCTTATTAGTTTCTCTTAACGCAAAAAAGTAGCTTTGTGAAAACTGAAAAGCAAATTGAAGTTGCTTCTCACTTACTGGCTTTTCAATTTTCCGCAACGAGTCGCGAAACATCCTTATCCATATATATATTTATAATTTAATCTTTTTTTTATATCAAGGAAATCAAAATTTGATTAGTCATATATTAAATATAATATTATATATTAATAATTATATTTAACCTAATTAATTTATAATGATTCTTCATCTATTTGATTTATAATGATACTTCATTTTCTTTACCATATGTTCATATATAAAAAATATCAACTCATTATTTATCATATTTATCATTTTAATAATATGTTAGTATACGAACTAAAATAATTATACGGTGAAACTTCTTTATTTCAAGAGTAAGTGAAATTTAAATATGTGAACCTTTTTTGTCGTATCAATAACAAAGAATTTATTTATATAAATATATATAAAATAAGATTTGTATTTTTAAACATCAAAGTCTTGGTTTTTTTTGTTATCAAGTTAATAATACATCATATTTATCATAAAAACATTTAATCTATTTAATTATAATAATATTTTATTTTTTCTTACTTAATGTTACATTGATGTGTCACGGGTTAAGAGAGGAAAAAAAAAAAAACCAACAACCCATAATTTAATTAATTGTAACTTGAATGAATTAGAATAGAAACAAAGATAATATTATGATAGAATTATTTCGTTCAAAAATTAAATAAAATTCATTTAATTAATCTTTCCTTTTTTTTTCTAACATTGAAATGTATTGGTCATGTTCTTTTTTATCTTTTTTTTCATCGAAAAAATAAAAAGAATGAAAAAATACTGATTATTTAGGTTTGAAAAGATAAAATTGTTTATAATAATATTGAGAACTATTTGATGATATTTGTTCTTATTTTACTACAATAATGATAAATGAATAACATATATACTATATTTAACATAAAGTTATCCAAAATGTGAATATAATTGAAAAGATTATAACATTATAAAACTATATAAAATTACTTTTAAATAAAATTATATTATTGTATCAAAAAAACCAGGTTAAGGACTTGTCATATAACTTGAAATACTCATACAACAACATGATCCCTTTTCTCCCGGGGCGGTCATCTGTCAAAGCATGCTTATTCAAGAATGTCTGAATGCCATTCCACTATGGCCAGAGTATGGCGTCCGCCGCAAGCTATAAGTCTCGCATGCCATTTTCCTTCATCTTCTCCAACACCTTTTAGAGGCGGGATAATTATGGGTACTTCAATTGGTTGGCCCGTCGTTTGCTTCCTTCCATATCCAAGGCGCCCATGGTCACCTCTTCCAAACTGTCATGTTACACAGTTGGTGTACTTCAGGTTTTGGACAGGATATTAAATCAGAAGTGAAAATTGCATGAAAATGGAGTTCAGTCAAAATAGCATATCACAGGGAGAAGAGAACTTACGGAGAATACACGTCCATCACGTGTTAATGCAACTGAGTGAGTGCCACCACAGGATACCTACAACATGGTCAAATGAATCAAAGAGAGAGGGGGGGGGGATTAAAGCACGATAAGCATACACACAACTTATGATCTTGGAATTTCATCACTCTGTTCAACTAGAATTTTCAAACACAAGTTACACAACACAAACATATTTTGGCCACAGGACACAAAGAATGGATGGAAGGCAATTTAATTGTTAGCATCGAAGATCGAATCCATGAGATGATAATCGCCATATCAAAAGGCAGATTACAATCATTTGAAGATGGTAATTTGGTTTGGTAGATGATGGTTATCAAGTTGAATTTAGGATGAGCATAAAAAAACAAACGTGAAGTATAAGATTGCGGAAATCCGAGGTCAAACTTCAGGAATTGGATTCAGAGTTTTGGAAAACCTGAACTACGTCTTCCCCGGAAAGAAGTTGCACCTTCTGCGGCACCATCTTACTAGTCTTGTCATCTCCAAATCCCAGCCTTCCATGTTCTCCTCTGCCCCAGCCATATACCTGACAACCACCGTGCAAATCGATATGTATATTGATAAAACTTTAACCAAGAATGCCTAATTTTATGACAGCTACCAACTCAACCGGTGTTACATCTACAAGGACGTACATATATAGTTCATTATGAAAAGGTTCTCTTCAGTCTCACATGCAGTAACTTTCTGTCATTCTATGTTAATGCCAAAAAAAACAGGCAGCAATCAGACTTTGCGTGTGGTCTCCAATATCAAAAGTAGTGACTACATGATTTAGTAACAACCTCTCCTACTTTTGTCAATGCTGTAGAATGCCACCCACCAGCTGCAATGTCTACCTGATTTCACCAAGAACCTCATCAAAATTAGACATCTCATAAGACAAATTAGTTGTCTTATAAGACATCTTGATATGATAAAATGAAAGACAGATAACCTTAAATAGGAATGAAGGATCAAATGAAAGGCTAAGAACAGGATGAGTACCAACGTAAGACCAGATAACCCTTCAACAGGAATAGGCTGTGACCTTGGTTGTGTATCTCCTGTACCAAGCTGCCCATATTCATTGTTTCCCCATGCCCACAAGGTTCCATCTTCTCCTAGAGCCAGATTATGGAACGCCCCTACTGCAATCATCCGCACTTTATCAAGTCCCTGAACCCGCACCGGGACAGAAATTTGCTTTCTGAAGAGGGGGAAAACAAATAAACATATGGATGGCCAATTGTTGCTTCAAAACATAAGCTTGAAATGATTATATGCATATGATTACAAACAGATAGTTCAGAAGTGGAGGGAAATATTACATATCACCAGGAGGCCACGGTTGACCCCATGACCAAACTTGTCCTTCACGTGTAAGAACTACTGAATGCGTACCTCCGGCAGCAACCTAAAATTTTCAAGCAAGTAGCACAAAATGTCAGTTAAGGGCCTGAAAACTCGATATTTGTGCGCTAGAAAAAGGATCTATTGAGAATGCTAAAAGTAACCTATACAGAGTCTGTATGGAGTATATCTTTGGTGTTAGGAAGAAAAACAAAAATCAAAAAATTTGAGACTCACAATCCATCCAATTAAAGGCCTCACAAGTTTTTTTTCACTTAAAATCAAATTTACTTGTAGTATTGTTTTACACGTCAAGCTAGTGATATGACCCAGTGAAACTGTTATCATTCGACGTTTGACACGATTGCACCGAATTTACACACTCATGATATGATCAAAAGAATGAACTAAACGTTATGGCTGCATGAGTACGAAATCACCTGTTGAACTGATAGTTTTGGAGCACAACGTTGAGGAATCACAATATCTCTTCTCAAAGGTTTGCCATTATCATCTCTACGCTCAGGTTCTTCACCACATTGACCGTACTCATTACCACCTGCATTAACTCTTGTCAGATAAGCTAGGGATAGTTCCACATTGAAACACAACTCTGATTCATTTAACACAGATAAGGTGGTCAAATAGATTTAGATTTAATTCAGATTTCTCTCATCATTTTATTTCTTATCATGCTCATTCTTTTACAAGTCTTAGAGTCGTCTTTTTGATGAAAAGGACAGAGTTTAGAGCCACATAAAATTAGGAAGTATGACAAGAAGATTGAGGGATGATAAGCAAAGCACCTTCTTCAACGAGGAATTGGAATACTGCTATTAAAATACCATAGATAATATAAATATCTATCCTATTTTTGCATACAACTAAATAATAAAGCTGTTCCTCTACTCAAGGACATACCCCAAGCATAAGCACGACCAAGATCATCGACAGCCAAACAATGCCATCCACCAATAGCCGCCTGGAAGCCAAATAACCACTAAATCAATCTCAACAGCCAAAAATACTAGAACCAAACAATCACGAGTCAGGGCCAGGCCAAGAAACAAAGGCACACCTGAACAATCTTTACATCGGCAAGAGCCTTTACAAGACTAGGGACATTCTCGGTCAGAGTCCCTCTTTGGTTCGCCTTTACAAGACTAGGAACATTCTTGTTCTTGGTCTCTGGCGGGTGTCCTAGAGTCCCTCTTTGGTTCCAGCCCCAAGTGAATAGCTATCACAATTCAACCAACCAACAGGAACCTCAATTTCACTCATAAGAAGCACAATGGATTCTACTACGCCAAACAAACACTATTCATCAAATTCAAGCTTTTATTTTTAGTCATTGCAACCAAATCCAAGCGCCAACAGCATTCCGATCCCGCTATTGACACATAAATGACTAAAGAGTAATGTCTGGAGAACCAATCAGCCACAAACTTTCCCTGTAATGATACGCAGTCGGCACTCAAGATTAAACTTTTGATGCCCACAGAGTTACCCAATAGAACAAAAAAAATCACCTTTTTTTGTTGTTGTTGTTGTTTCTATTAGTGTATTAGGACATTGCAGCCCGGCAAGAAGTGATCGAAATAAACAAAAGGGTAGGCATAAAAGACTTCACTTTTCCATCATCACATATGGCGAGAGAGTTGCGGCTACCAGCAACAACAGAAGAAACCTCAAAATTCTGCAAAGCGTGAACATGAGACACCCATTCTTGCTCTTCGTTGTTTCCCAATCCCAATTGCCCGTCTTCACCCGAACCCCTACAACACACATTGAGAGTTAGTTGCCCAATGTCCATGTTTAACATATTATAGTATCACCGTATCCGTTCAGATATTTGGTATAGTTAATTTCACGATAACAAGAATCAATTCAAAAATTAGGAAGAGAAGAGAAGAAGAGTACCATGCGATGACGGCGGTGTGAGTGGTGGGAGTTGGCATGAGGAAAAGGGCCGTCGAGGGTGGAGGTGGCTGGCGGCGGGGGATAGAGAAAGGGAAAGAAATCAGCTGATGCCGATAAAGAAATCAAGCTGACTTCAATGGTCTGGTCTCTTTACTTCGACTGCCGGTGTAGAAGAAAACGTTTTCTTAACCCCAAAACAAACAGCTCAGCTGTTTAAGTACTTTTTTTAATATCGAAAATAAGGAGTACTATTGTCTAGTGATATTAATTAAAAATTACTCAATTGGAAAATCACAAAATTTATTAGGATTTAGAGATTGTATGTTCATATAAACTGTGCTTAGAGTAATAAAATAACGTATGTAAATAATTAAGATCAAACTCATATATTAAATTTTAATTAATCATTCCTTTGATACTCAAAACATATTTTACGTCAAGACATATTACACATACTCCCCATCTTTTTAAACGAACAGTTATACTTTGCTGTTTCTTTTGGAGTTGAGAGTGTTATGCCTTGAAATAGAATATGTGATGATTGATGAAGCATCTCGTACTCTTTGGTGAATAATTTCTTGTGGGATCGGATTCTTGTTTTCTTTAAGCAACGAGCATGGCAATCTATCACCATCAATTATTCAATCCGAAATTGAAAAAATGTATTCCGTAGTACAAGTAGACTATCACAACAGTCTATTGGTTATTATAATACGATTTGATTTAACTGAAGAATTTAAATAAAGAGTTTTTTTTTACCTTGTGATTATGTTTGAGAGATGACTGAGAAAAAAAAGGATGAATTAATTGAGAAAAAAAAATACACTTAACCCTAATACTCTATCTCAATGATACTTAAATCTTCATATTTTTGAATTATACAGATACTTTTTTTAATCTCATATTCCTCTCCCCCATTGTCACACATTATCTCTTATTTTCAAAATTGTGTATATTTTCAAAATTCAAAAGACAATGTGCAAATCAATGAAAATTCAGGAAAATAAGTAGATTTTTTCATTACTTAATGTGATATAAAATATAAATATTTTGATAATTTTATAATTTTTTTTTCAAATGTTATAATTTTTATACGATATTTAATCAAATATTTCATTTTTCATGAGAGACTAGTTCTCTAAATAATGCGACTCAAGCATTTGATGAGAAACTTTTCTGTTGCGGCACCCATGTTTCAACGGATAATAACCAAAGCTCCTAGCAATTTGATGATCTTCACAGAGTGCGTAGCAAGTAGATAAGGAAAACTCTGAGCGAAGATTTGGATGGAAGCAGATGAGAAGCAGAAACAGATAGAGTGAAGACACTTGGCCGGTCCACGACGAAAATATTGTCCTTGATAACGAAGTTAAGGAGGTGAAATGAATGACATGGAAAGATAGAGATGTCGAACTACATCTCGAGGTTTGAGTTTACGAAAGGAGGTTATAAATGCGTACGTACCATGTAGCTTGTCACACATCCACATCACGCTATGTAAAAAGGGAAAGAAGAAAAGACAATTACATATTCTATCACTTGAAAGGTGTTAAATTTAGTATGGAAAAATGACAGGAAATCTCGCTGCATTATTGATCGGGATATTTAATTCCTATAAAATTTTAAAACCTGTATTTAATACGGTTATATTGATCGGACTAGATTTTTTTACACAAAAATACCTTAAAAAATGTTAAAAAAGAAATCATCTGTCAAATTTTAAAATTAAAAGGAATCCTATACCATCCACTCAAAATTATTTCGGCTCAAGTGCAAGTACACCAAGTGTTAAATATTGCACATCTTTGTGAACTTTATACAGCAGTCTTTGTGGAGCAGTCGCATCACGCCTGTGAAGATGTTGCCGGAGCACGTCTGGATGGAACACGCCTGGAGCACTCCCTCAGAAATGCATATAAACATCAGGATTGTTCCTAGGGATTTAATTAACTGGTTCACTTCAATTTGATCTATATATTCCTCAAAGATTTTACACCAAGTGCTTCAAGTCGAGCAAAGCACTGTCTAATTCATTGCTCTCCACAAGATTTTCCTTGAGATCAAGCTTGATAACGTGCCCTGTTGTATTGTCGCAGGCAACGCCTTTCCATATGCAACAGTCCTCGCCTTTCCATGATGAAGACTATAATCAGGGTCTCTAAGGCATCCTTTGAATCATAACAAAGCCTCTCTTTCAGCTTGTATGCACTTGAAGCTCGACAGTCCGCTGGGAACCAAACAGATCAACAGAACAACTGAAATAACTAGAAAAGCAATAGCACCTTTCACTTCAATTTCTTTTTTTCTTTCTTTCCTTTTTTTTTTTTTTTTTTTTTTTTCGGGGGGGGGGGGGGGG
>LIEC01010013.1:0-15360 GCA_001925005.1 Drosera capensis | reverse complement strand
GTTCTAGAAGACGGTCTGAGTTTTCCACCATGTTATTGGCAACAGAAGAAATGGATAGTGTTGGATCCCGACGTAGATGGCTGATTGACTTTAGTGGTGACCTTGATGGTGGAATTGGTGGTGATTCTTGGCACTTCAGTAGGAGAAGTCACATTGGTAGTGACAGGTGGTGGCAGTCAAGATCTCAGGTGACATTTAAAATAGATCTCTCTTATTTGTTTGTCTCTTTTTTAAGGAACTTGTCCCAGTAATTTGCACATACTGCTTTATATTCGGTGGTTCTAGGGATGTATGTTTCCTTTAAGTCTTTACCCAATATAGAATCCATTCCATCTAAGTACATATTTATTTTTTCAACAAACCTGGTATTACCGGAGGTCATTACGGAACAGAGAAGAGAATGGCATCACTGCACACTTGTAGCCAATCTCACACAGTAGTTGAAATGCTAATTTTTATTTTTATTTTCGTTGGTGATATGTTCTTGGGCTACTACTTAATGGATACTTGGCTTTTAGAGTTTAGATTGGCTATTGGCCATTCCAGTGGTCTTTCTCCATTTTTTTTCTTGTGAAAGTAGCATATTGAGGTTGTTTCTTCTTGGAAGAAGTGTTCTTCTACAGATTGCCAGAATCCCTTTGTTCCCTCGGGTCATGATTTGTATCCATCTGACACCATCCCTCTCTGAAAAAAGAAAAAAGAAGTAGAAGGGGTAAAAATACCAAGTGTTCAGATTCATCTTAAGAAGGGCATTTGAGTATGACTATGACTTGTAAAATGACACTCCCTCCGTCCATGGCACACAGTTCGAAATCTAATTTAGTATTATCAAACATCGTCTTTTACAAAATTGTTGTGAGATATTAATGATAGATTAAGGTGTGAATTTTAATCCCGATCCAGTTTCAGGTTTTTTTTGACATTGTTAAGGATAAGAACAGAATGTATCGAAATATGTGTCATCGTAATTTATTTGGGACGGAGGGAGTATTATGTTATAACTTGTTAATTTTGTACCAATGGGTTTTGGCCGACGGTCCTTGGAAAAGAAGTTCAATTGATAATTTCGGTATCGATTTCCAATTTAGTTGATTGTTTTTAAAGTTTATTGTTATGCAGTGAAATCCGCCTTTCTTAATAGCAACCTGCTCACCTCTTTTCAGTTATTAGATAGACTGAGAGGTGGAACTGGTGAGAGTGGGCATCAGACAACCTGTCCTTTGGGATTGCATCCTGATGGTTCATGCTCGTGTGACCTTGATGAAGACAGTGGTACTCGAGCAAGCATCTCACGAGTAGTCCTGCTTGCAGAAGCTTTATTTGAGGTAAACTACAATGGTCTGCATTATCTAAAGTTGCTTTTTATTACAGTTTTACTTATATATATATATTACTGGTATCTCTGTTGTGTTTGAACACTTGAATCTTTTATATCACTGCTTTTCTGCTTGCTTTATGCAATTTGTTCAAGATCGTCATCACCATACCTTGTCTCAGCAAGGCTCTTATTTGAATTTGGGGTTTGGACACTCCGTTTTTGGACATAGTCACATCCTAAATCAGTCATGTTTCCATACAAATCACTCCAAACATGATATTTTCATGTTTACTATCCGAATTACAAGGTATTCCAAAAAGGCATCTTTATCGATTTTTCCGTAGATACTTCTATCATAATATACAAAGCAAAATCAAATAGTTTTTCTTTTATTTTTATGTTTTTGGAAAATTTGGGGGCAACTGCCTTGGGGGAAGTACCTTTTAATTTGAGTAGTAAAGTAATATATGATTTTTGTGGGTTTTTCTTTTTTCTGTAAATGTTTCTAACTTGAAGTGTAAATTGACAAAAATTTCTTAATGACTTGGTCTCCCCTCTGCTTTAGGAAGACCAGTTATTGCTCTGAACTTGTGGCGTGCGTTGTTTGAGGATTTATGTTTCTGAATTGTAGGTTTTGGATGAAATCCATCGGCAGCCATCATCATTTTCGTTGTCCATGGTATCACGTCCAGCTCCTGAGTCAGTTGTAGACTCATTTCCCATCCGGTCTTACCACAAATACAATGCTGCTGCGAGTGAAGAGGACGTGGAACAGTAAGTTTACTGTATTTTATTCAACGGCATATGTGAATATGAATCATTTGATTGAGTTTAAAATTTTGCAGTAGTACTGGCTTACATTATACAGAACAGAAATGTAAAATGGGTTGGGCAAGCTTTCTCGAAAAGTCATGATTGTTGCTGCTATTTTTATCAATCACTAGCTTATTGCTTTGTTAGCATGGTCTCCCCAGCCGATGTGTCAGTGAATTTGTGATTCGGCTAAAGAAGTCTGTCGTCTGTTATTTTTCATATGTTCTGTACATAGGGTGATGATCCACTTCCGATGTTGGGTATCCATCCAACCCACTCCTTCAACCAGCGGACATCAATTTTTGGAGGAAAAAACAATCTTGCATTCATTCCTTCTAACGAGCGGATTAACTTTTCAAAATTCGACTACCATCCATCCGCTCGTTTAATGTGCGAAAGCTGGATGGATTTCCAACTGTGGATGTGGATCACTCACCCTTTGCATAATGCCCATTTGTGTCAGTTTTGGTGATTACTGTGTTTTTCATGGCCACAAGCATGAGATTTTGGTCCGCCAGATTCTCATTACATAATTGATGGACTAGTTGAAAAAAAAGAAAAAAAAAAGAAACAATGATTGTGCGTAGGAACTTCAATTTGTGGTTTACACTACACTCTTCCTTTTTCCCTTCAAATCCAACTGACCAGTATTATCATTTCCAGGTGCTACATTTGCTTGGCTGAATATGAGGACAATGATAAGATCAGAACTCTTCCATGCCACCATGAGTATCATATGTCATGTGTTGATAAATGGCTCAAAGAGATTCACGGGTGACGACTCTGCTTCCTTTTCTTTTCTTTTTTTCACTTTCACTCCCTTTCATATCTGTTTTCTGAAAAAGCGGTAATTTGTTTCAAATCTGTATTCAGGGTTTGCCCCCTCTGCCGTGGAGACGTTTGTGAAAAGTCGGGTGTGGTTGCTGACTCCGACGTCTCGACTCCGCCATTGGACCATCCATGAGGAGTGTACATAGTATCAATGTAGGCTAAATGCCATCAATGCAAGTATTGAACCATATAGCTCGTGGTACAATTTGATCACTTTCTTGAAGGCGTCTGTCTACATATTCTTGGCCTGCTATACATGTAAAGCATTCATCTTCTCTATGTATATCATAAATTCACTGCCTTTGCGTATGCATGTGTGTTTTGTGTTTTGGCATATCCAATGGTTGGGCTGTGGAAGAACTGGTTCGCTGAGTTGATTTGGTGATAATCCAGGTCTTATATATTCCATATATACCATTAGGAAACTGAATACCTTGGCAAAGGAGGAGTCCTCAATAATCCTATGTCGTCGATTCATCCCTCTTTGTTAGGAGGGTTTGCATGCAACATGTTTATCAAGAAAGTAACTGGCAAACATGGGTGCTTTATTTTATCCTCGATACATAACAAAAATTTATCATCGATTATAATTTTTTTAGAATCCATTTTACTAATTAAACAAACAATATGAAACTGTTTAGGGGAAATTATAAAACAAAGTAACAATTTAAAAAAATTCACGGGCTTTCGAATCGGATCCGAGCTTGACTGCTCATGAACTACCTGGTCTTACAGATTTCACGAATCCTATTTGTCGAGTTTCACGAACCCGGATTTCTGGCCGAGTTTGACACCCGAACAGTGCTCGGGTCGAGTCGGATTGGGTTTCATAAACTCGGGTTCGGATAGTCCGACAAAACATCCGATGATCTGGGAACTGCTTTAGTTGTAATTTGAATGAGAGTGAGGAAGGAGTATACCGTAACTTCGAGCTCCACATCTACAAGCCGATCCATAAAGAGCCCAATAAGCACCGCCGCCGCCACCACTGGATCCAACCCTCACCTAAAAAAACCCCTAGCAAGCACCCTCACCATCATCACCAAACTCCAACTCCGCCGCCACCGCAGCAGCAGATTCATTTTCGCCGCTGGAGCTCCGATCAATCTTCCCCTTTACTCCGCCACCGTTCGTTACCTCATCTTTCTTTGATCTTAATTTTCGTTTCCATATTGTTCGATCAATTTTGATTTTTGGGTTATGGAACTACTATATGCTCTTATATGATATACATATGAGTTCTGTGTTGAGAGGTTGATTTGCTGTTCGTGGTGGTGATTGTGGAAATGTTGTGTTAGTTTAGTTGATCTGAAGTTTTCGTGTTGATTGTCTGTGCACTGTTGAGTTTGCTGTGAAATTGTTTTAGCATAAACAAGGGTGAAATTATTATTGTCACGAATCTTCGTGGTGTTGATTGTGTTTCAGAATGTTACATGTTGCTGTCACATACTGAGAGTAATATGGAGTTGTTTGAATTCTGTGTCGGTAGTCGGTAGTTATCGTTGATGTGCAACTGACTGGTTCAGGAGACTCGGACGGTCTTTTTGTGTGCGCTTATGACCATGGCAAATCTAGTGTACATTGAAGTCTCTGTTATAAAATTCATGGACTTGAGAGAATATTGTGTGTTGTATGAGAAATTGAAAGGAAAAGGGTTCTCCAGTTTAATGTCGTAATTTTCTTTATCCTCAGGCAAGTTCCTTTAGACATCCAAGATGGGTCGTGTGCGTACTAAAACTGTGAAGAAGTCATCTCGCCAAGTCATCGAGAAATACTATTCTCGGATGACATTTGGATTTTCACACCAACAAGAAGAGAATCCATCTCCACCCATCTCATGAAGAGAATCCAAAAGGGTCCAGTCAGAGGTATCTCACTAAAACTGCAAGAAGAGGAGCGTGAACGTCGCATGGACTTCGTCCCTGACCAGTCTGCAATTAGGACCGATGAAATCAAGGTCGACTCTGAGACCATTAACATGCTCGCTGTTCTTGGAATGTCTGATCTTCCAGGAATTGTGAAGGCAGATCCTGAGTCCGATCAGCCTCTCATTTTCGGCGGCAATAGGACTGGTCGTCCCGGTGGTGGGATGAGGTACTGAAGTTCGTCAAAAGATCTATTATCAGTTCAAGGCTTAGAGGACTTGCTTTGGGGCTGCCCTATTTTGGGATAACAATGGCTGTTCTTATTTTTACTCTTGCTTTTGGTCCTTTTTTGTGCAGACCGGGATGCGTTATTGATATTGCAAATATTTGGATCCTCTTTGTGGTAGATTTTGACTGTGAAATGTGTTGAGTACCCTTTGCATTATTCGTTTCTTGTGCAACGGGTTTGTCTTTCTCATGACATATTAAGTACTGCTATATTTTCATCTGTCTGCTGCTGGTAACGAACAGCATTGTGCTCTTTTTCAATTGTTTGATGCTCAACTTTTTTTAGCCACTGCTGAGATCCAACGGTTGGAAATTACTACAGCTGCTGTGAAGAAAGCACAAGCAGACGGGCGAATGAAAGCAATAGATCTGTTCTACAATGAGGAGACGATAGGATGGGCACGAGGGCTAATCATCGGTGGAGTATCATCATGTTCGTCCCTGAACATGGCGTGAAGCTGGAGAACCAGCCGCTCCATCGCCATCTCAGGCAAACGAGCAACACCGAAAGTCCCATTCTTGGCCTCTTGGTCCCTGAAATGGCTATAAACTTCTGCACCCCCGTACACCAGCCTCCCCCAGCCAAAGTCCAATTCCTCAACTGGAATCCTCGTATGGTCAGTGGCTAGAAAGGTTCCGGCACAGATGATGCAGCATGGCCTACCCTTGATCACCAAGTAGTCGACCAGTGATCTCATGTACTCATCAGTCACTTTTTCCTTGGCTCTCTTCACCAGTTCTAGTGCATAACCGAGACCTGCATGGTTCTTCAGCGGTTGACATCACCCCACAGAATAAAAAGGCATTGATGGTGAAGAGAACACGCACAGTCTCATTCGGTTGAGGCTGGAGGGCGATGGTTCGACATTGCCAAAGAAAGGCAGTGAGCACCTCAAAGTTTGAACAACGGGCTCTAAGGTGTGGAGGCATGAGGCTTCGGAGCACAGAGATGTGGCGATGACTAAAGTAGAAGGTGCGGAGAACAGTGGTGTCTGTGAGCATGTGAGGTCCTTGGCATGACAATGGTACTCATACTCGTGGTGTAGATGGGTTATCGAGGGTGGTGCTCTTGCACTGAGATGTCTCTGCCATACAGGAAGTATGCTTGGTTCACTCCCTGATGCTCGTGCCATCTCTGCCATTGCTTTGAGGAACTGAAAGATGCCAGCACGTCGCCCATGGTGTGATTTAGGTGGCATGATAGATTGAATCCTCCACACCTTAGACACGTGACCTACAAATTGTGAAATTCGAACGAACATGTCAATAACGTTAATGATCAGAAGTTATAGATTGTGTAGTGATCTGTGGAAGGGTACCTGAACGAAGAGCAAAGGAGAGCCCACAATGCCTGAGACGTGATCATCATAAAGGAGCTCATCCAAGCACAAAAATGGCGGATGTAGAATATCCCCAAGTTCCTCAAGTGTCGCCTCTGCATCAGCCTTGACAAATACCACTCCCTCGCCTGTACAGTCCACAGTCAGCGTGCGGTCAGGGCCTTCCCTCAACCTACCAGCTAACGGATAGTAATGTACGAGTACTTTGGCGAGCGCTTCCTTTATCACCTTTGCTGGGTCCTGTAATCCTTGTTGCATAACAGATCCGTCTTCTGGTTTTTGTATAAGAATATCATTGGCGTGAGGAAACGAAGCCCTTCCTGGTCGTCAATGTCAGATAGCTCTTTTTCTTCTTGCGGTGTGGGCTGTGCCGGTGTCACGAGCACTGGATAGCTTCTTATGACCCGAAAGTGGAACCATGTGCTTGATGTAGCCATCTTGATGCAACTGTGAATTCGTGACAATGAACCGTTGGCAATAACCTGCAACGGAGGGGAACATAAGAGTATAAAGCGTCTAGCATTCTCACATTCTTGCCCATGTTAAAGCTACAACGATAAGATGTTACTCTTAAAATCAATTGATAATATGAAAAGTGACATTGATAATATGAAAAGTGATGTATGAAATACTTAGACGAGATGTTGGGAAAAAGTCGATTTAACGTGCAACGAAAATTATCCAACATTTTTCCGTCACCGTATAATTAAAACGGGATAAATAAATAGCTCAAAATAAATAGACGACATCAAGATTTTTACGTGAAAAATCCCTTATGAGCAAAAGTGATAAAAATCACGGGACCATTGTGGTACTAAAATATCAACTAAAGAAAAATTACGAATTTCGTCACTAGGCTTTATTAGAAGATTACAATCCCCAGGATTACTCACCGTAATTTTTATTCTTTATCAAGTTAAAAATATTGGATTAATGGACTCATATTATATGTACATGGATAATTTAACTATACGGATTAATTGTATGTTATGTGCTATCTTTCGGTTTGGCCCAAATATTAGTGGTCCTATGGATATTAATATAAAATGGGCTAATATGTCGTTTCATAAAGTATAGGGTCCAATTGTGTAGATACATACGGGCTTGATCCTCCTAATTGATGATGAGCTGATTAAGGTTAAGAATCACTATATATATGAAGGTTATGGTTCCCGGTTGAACATACGTTACATCTTTATGCCATCCCATCGCAAGAGAGATAAACATAGCGTGTGTATCAACTGGAAGATACCCTAACCCTAGGCGATCTCCTTCCCAGATTAAAAACTAACTCTTATGGATTCAAGTACGTTTATGATTTGTTCTAAATAATTCGGTATGAAGGTTATACCATTTATGGGATTTATTCCAACAATTAGTATCAGAGCATCCTTCATATTGGGTTATTTGAAAATTTTGATTTTGGAGAATTTTTTTTATGAGTCTACGGGATATTAATTTGATAAGTGAGTACACTGCATTGTGGATGACTTAAATAAAGGAAGTGATAGTACTCGTACTTCTTCCACGATGCTCATGTACATAAATTGTACAAAGAAGTATAATAGAGGCAAATCACTTCGCAAGTTCATTATACATTAGTCATCACATTGTTTTCTTTAACAGATATGTTTACAGATAGAATCTGAAACAATAAAGAAAGAGCATACGGCCTATGTCCGGGAATAAATATTATGGGTCAACAAAAGATATTGAGATAAAGTTTAAAACAAATTATTGAGAAAGATATGTGTTTAAAATACATATATCTTTTTAAGATATTTGAGGATATCTTTGAGATAGATTCAGATTTGATTAAGATTTGTTTCCATTTATTTTTAAATGGTAAACAAATAAAATTTGAATTCAGATTCAATATTTGACAATAATATTTTATATACATTTTGTATATGTTTGATATTCTAAATTAGTTAATTGAAACAATATGTTGTCAAAACAGCCTCTTTTGTGTAAATTAATTAATCTAGAATATTAAGATGTTTTGTGTGTGTATTAATTCCATGCATTTAACAATCGGCCCAAAGGAAGATTTTATTTGGCAGAAATTAAAACATGCTTGTGGTCATAAATATATGACAATTATTAGGTTTTCCATGTGAATGTTAAATCGGTACAAAGAAAGGCTTAATATTTGACAGGATTTTATTGTCAATATTTGATTACTACACCAAGAGTATCACTTACAAGTTGATTTTCTGTCCAAAGACTAAAATCAATGTTGTGTTAGGATTTGTCAATTATTTGAATATGTAAATTAAAGTTATATTTCAGTAATAATTGTGAGTTTGTTGTTTGATATTATCTTTTATTCTTTTTCAGTCAATACTTCTGCTGTTACAATATCTGCAAACATTAACAGTATCTCTGTGCTTAACGGGATAAATTTTAAGGAATGAAAAAAGAACGTTATGATAGTTCTCGGTTGCATGGATCTAGACGTTGCACTTCGGATTGAGCAGCCTACTACTCTTAAGAATACATCTATCCCTGATGAAAAGAGGGAGATGAAGAAGTGGGAACGCTCAAATCGCATGAGTCTTATGATCATGAAACGTGCAATTCCAGAGTCATTCAGGGACACTATGTCTGAAGAGGCTAATGCCAAATCGTTCCTTGCCGAACTTGAGAAACGTTTTGCAAAAAACAAAAAGGCTGAAACTTGTACTCTTTTGAGTGATTTTGTTTCCATGAGGTATAAAGACAAAAGGAACATAAGGGAGTACATTTTGGAAATGTTTCATACTACTTCAAGTTTTGAGATTGATCTCAATAAAGTTTAAGATAAACCAGTTGAAAATAGACATATTATTTCGGACCACACTTTATATTATTTACATGCTACACACCTATACTTGATCCATGTCGTTGATTATATTGATATACGTGATCATTGTTGGATCTAGTTATGTCAATGTAACATAGATCTCTTTGATCCTATGTTGATATGATTGATGGACCGGATTGGTTGATGACGATTAAAAGTTGATTGCATTATTGAGCTCTTAAAGTTATACTGTGACATACAATACTAAGGTTTGTGCATGTACATGAGTATGTCGTCCAAGTGTGAGATTGTTGGATTAATGGACTCATATTATATGTACATGAACAATTTAACTATACGGATTAATTGTTAGGGTTATACCCTAATCCTAGACGATCTCCATCCCAGATTAAAGGCTAACTCTTATGGATTTAGGTATGCTTCCGCTTATAATTTGTTCTAAATAATTTGATATGAAGGTTATAATATTTATGGGATTTATTCCAACAAAAAACATATGCCCATACAAGATCATACTCAATACCCTAAATTAAATATTTCACTCTTCTGGTGAAATTATTTTGTGTTTGTGATGTTATGATGAATTTGGGGATTCCCTTAGCAGGCCTACTTATACACCCATTTGCTAATACGAATATATAATGAGAATTCGCAATATATCAAGAGGTTCGTCCAAAAACATTTCAAACAAATCGGCGCCATCCTCGTGCGAAAAATCCCACCGTCTTTAATGCTTTCACTTGCTACAAATCCATACCTATGGATTTCTCCTATAAGACTTTTGGACATAAAACAAGAGCACTGTTGTAATGACTTGAATCCCAAAGAAATGTCAAAAAATCCATGAAGGAAGGTTCGGATCACGAATTTGAACTCATGAAATGGACGAAACGAATTGTAGATTAATTTCGTTTTGGGTTTTGTGCTATGAAGCTCCTGTTAAAATTTCAACCCGGTCCGACGGACGGATCAAGAGTTACAACCTTTTTAACATTAGGGGTATTTTGATAATTCCATATGTATGCGGAGTACTATATAAACTTCTTTGCAAAACTAGGGGTACCATGATCATCCATTTTTGTTCCCAGCAGCCGCCACAAGAATAAAGCTTCATTTTGTAACCTCTCGATTCTCAGGCAAATCAATTCATCTGTCGCTTGCCCATGAACTAGCCCAATTTAAATGAATCACATTAATCTTGTATTTATGATTTGCGTTGGATCTTTTGCTTGAATCATAACCAGCACTAAATACTTTTTTGATACGTGTGTGAATGTATTTCATATTATCGGTCAACTCATTCTATCATATTGTCTCTTTTTTTAATATATGTGTGTGGGCCTCAAAAAGGGGCCCATTCATATTACCACATACGAGCCTCTAGCGACACAATGGAACAGGTCGCAAGAACGGAATTCGCAAATCTCTCGCTAAATAGCACCATCTACGAACCTAATAAACTACAACGTTTCTCATAGCGGTGATCCATGGAAGATCCTGTAAAATGCAAGTTAATTAGTTAGACAACCTACAACATAGCAGTGTACCTTGCAAGGAGCTTAGAATATGCTAGTGTTGATGAGCAGCATCAAATGCTCTATTTTATATCGTTTTTTCTTTTAGGTCTTTAAAATTAGTCAGTTGTATACTGACCTTTAAGAATGGCCAACTCAGTTTGAAAATACAGAATTGCAGAAGTTTCTATTACTTCAGCTAACAGATTTTAAGGGATGTTTTTTTTTATATCGTTATTCAAACATTTAAAATTAAAATCAATAACAAAAACAGAACATTCGTAACCAAGAAAAAGAAAAAGTATGCAATCAAGCATAGATTCAGATATTCATGCTTCCAGTTAGTTGTTGTGTTCCAAAGGATATTAAGAGTAGATGCATGTGTTTCTTGTGGACAAGTAATGTTGTCGACTCTCATCCTACTTTAGTGGCATGGCAAGAGATGTGTAAAGAAAAAAGAGAGGGAGGTCAGGGTATTAAACAGGTCTGTAAATGGAATATGCCATTCCTTTTCAAATGTATTTGGGCAACTCAAATAAAATGCAACAGATTATGGATAAAATGAGTATTATCTGAAGCAATTGATCCATTTGTCCATTTAGTACGACAACAACAAACCTCATTTTACAAGCTTCTTGTTGAAATAATTTATCGATTATGATCTGCAACATATTGATTGCGAAGACAAAATAAGTTAGTGCAGTTTTATTGAGTGCTCTAGAACTATGATCATAAACTTGAGCAAGTTTTAATCGTTGGATTGAAACAAAGTTGGGCTCATTAGATTCGACGTTTCGAGTAGATTGACACAATATATTTATTTTCTGACAACCAATTTCGAGTAAATAAGAAATTAATGCTCAAAGTTTGTTTCTTAATATCATTAAATGTTGGTTAAGTCTAAAAGGTATGACTTAAGAGAAAAGATGTCTATCCTAATGAAAGGATGTGACTCTAGACCAATGGGTGCCTCTTCGTCTATTATAAATACCAACCTATATGATTCATTTTGGTGCTAATGAATGGCTATGAGACTCCAACAAATTCCACCCTACTTCTACGCGTAGTCTTGCATGGTTGTTTTGCGTGCATGGTTTCAAGTTTGTTCGTCGTCGTCATGAGTCTCATGAATGAGAAGGTTCAAGACATGAGTAGGTACGCCGTGTACTTGAATTGACTACACCGATCATCAAGAAAAGACTAGAGTAAGCTCTCGTTTATCAGTTGATAACGATTATCTGAACCAGTTTAAATCTTGTGTTCTTTATTTGCTTTCCATTACTTTGTATTTTTAGAACTGTTAGAAATCAATTAAAATAACAAATAAAGACAAATTCTCAAAGTACAAGTCTCTGCTGTAGACATCATTGATAGTCAACAACGATCATCAATGTATTCAAATAAAATATTCCGTTGTATTATACTGAAAAGTTTAAAACAACTATTCATACCTCCTCTAGGTTGTACTTGTGGATCTTAAAGATTGGATTACCTTTCTTTTTGAGCCAACCTTGAACTCGACACAATCCTTCTTTGCCTTTTCTTTTTATAAAAGAAGCACTTGGATTATTTCTATATGTCAAATTGAGTAGAAAGTTTACCTTTATTTCTATATGGATTATTTCCATGCACTGCCAGTTGAGCACTCTCCCCTGATTCCATAAGCAACCTTTGCTCCTCTTGAACACATGTGGTCATTACTTCATTAATTGACCATTTAATGTTATGTGTGTTATAAGAGATTTCAAAAGGTTCATTTTTTTGGGAAGTGTTGGGAATATAATACACAAGGAATGATTCGAAAATCTCAACCTCTGAATTCTTCAGCCGAGCCACTATGTCTTTCATCTTCATGATGTGCTCGTGCACACCTCTAATACTAATGAGCTTCATGGATGAAAATTTCGTTATTAGGGTCATGACATGCGTCTTTTTTGAAGTCTCAAGTTACGAATCAATCGTTTTGAGTAGATCTTTAACTTTAGTATGTTGTTAAACAAAACCACGAATACTAGCAGAGACTTTGCTCTTTATGAACATCACAAAAAGGCGGTTGGACTGCTCCCATTGTTCATAAAGAGCTACCTCAGTTAGAGTACTAGCATTTGTAACTTGAGGTGGTTTGTCTTTCCGAATAGTAAAATCCATGTCTATGCACCCTAACTACAGGAGGATCATTTCCTTCCCAATTTTATAATTGTCTCCTTTGAGTTAGTACATCAAGTTTAAAGTCAAAGAAGTTTGCAGGTTTCGAAATTGTATAACAAACACACATACCTATTGTGTCGAGGCAAATAAATATAAACCATGATTTACCCTATGTAAATCACGACAATAATATGAATCACATAACATAAAAATTGTTTGTGTGTTAAATTTTTAATTTAAATAGATTCATAAAACTATATGATGAAACTCATCGATTATATGCCTTTCTTAATGTCTATGAACAAATTAAGAAAATAATCCATTATATCATCCTAATTAGTCACGTTAGTATAAAGAAGATCCCGTGGGGTAAAATTCATCATAATAACATGAATAATTACAATTAATGTCTTTTACCCAAGATGATGTAGAGACACTTGGATATTTATTTTAATCAACTAAAGATGTTGTAGCTAATCTCTAGTTAATTAAAATAAGCATAGATCACAAGAGATTATATTTCATCAAAATTATCCAATTGTTATAGCCCAAAATTTATGGCCATGATCAAGTCAATTGAAGTTGATAATTACTTGATGTTTCTGTTAGTAGAATCGAAACAAAATTTTGTTCAACACCAAACCTAATTGGCATTCCCTTACATGAAACATTTCATCAAAGCCAAACTTATATTAAAGCATGTCAATGAGTGGTGTGATAAACAAAAACCCAAATGCCTGAACATGAAGATTTTACAAACAGCAACCCAAATATAGAATTCTGCATATAAAATTCCCTTAATAGAACTCATCCTTATTCTTGTATCAAAATAAGAAAAGATCGAAGCAACACTTAAGCCAACAATCAATTCGATTTATCTATGGAATTGTAAAATTTGCAAAATAATATCATTTAATCATACAACAAAGTAGGTCAAAATTTAACGTGATATATGCTTACAATCAATTCGTTTATTTTTTTTATGAAGCCAGAATGTAATTATTATAACATAGACACTTGTAAAATTGTACCACTCGATGGTACTGAAACAACGGAAAAAAAAAACCAAAAAATATAAAGAAACAAGATACTAATATTAATAATTGGCTAGTAGATTACGAGGAAAAAACCGAAAAAATCCGATCAATCCAGTTCCACTTATAATTATTTATTATTATATATATATATAATTATTTCGTATAGTTTTTTATAAAACCAAAATATAATTATTTTAATATATATAACTGTAAAGTTGTACTACCTCACAGTACTAACATAACGCAACTCAAGGAGCAAAAAAAAAAAAAAAAAAAAAAAAAATAGAGAGAAGCAAGATAGTGGTGGTCGGCCGTACCCATACCACACAAACAAGATGCCAAAAATCTGGCCACACCCAAACTATCCCCATCCTATTTGCAGTTTGGGAATGTGCTGAATCTTTGGCCAATCGTCACCATCGGGTTTGCATCGTTCTTCCACCAATGGACACCCAGTTATACATAACTCTTTCAAACGGGGCACCAGCGGAATTTCTTCGGGCAAACATTTCAACTTCGGGCACTTGACTAACTCAAGTATCTCGAGCGAAAGAAGGCAATGTATCCATTCCGGCAGCTCTATCAGGTCAAGATTACGCCATATACCTAGTACTCGGAGTGTAGTGAGATGCTGTAACCCAACTGGAAGAGTTGACATGCCATGAACTTCATTCAAGTATAATGCACGAAGACGATTGAGGGCATCCCATCTGACAGTCTCCAGCTGGTCGCTGTATACCTCCTCTCTAAAATCGATTAATAACTCCTCGAGGGCGGTGAGATGGTTGATCGCAGCCAGTGAAGAGCCAGTTGATCCCGCTAAGAACCCGTGTAGTCTACGAAGTTTGGTCAAGTTTTCGACGCCTGAAGGCATGTGACCTAAAGAGTCACAACCTCTCAAACCAAGGAATGTGAGGTTGGTCAGCGTAGAAATGTCTGCAGCTACGTGGGTTAACCGTGTGCATTCGCTTAAATCAAGGTGTCTGAGGTTGGTTAACTTAGAGATGTCTGCGGCAATATTGAATAAGATATGGTTGCAGCTCAAGTCAAGATGCCTCAGGCTCCTCAACTTTTCGACTCCGGCAGGAAGTTCTGTGAGATGGCACCGCGTTACACTGAGAATCTGCAGATTGAGGAGTTCTTGAACGGAGTCCGGGAGTGATTTGATGGGCAGATCGATCAAGCTGAGATACCTCAAGTGAAGTAACTTACATACAGAGCTCGGCACTGTTTGGATTCCTATCCTCCGTATTTCCAAAACCCTCAGACGTTTTAGACTTGAAAACAATCCATCGAAAAATGAGTCACTTACTTCGATGCGATATCCCTGATCTCTTCCGAAAAGCAAGGTTCTCAACGATCTTAACGAAGACAAGCTGGACATGGACTCATTCGAAGCC
>LIEC01010010.1:2022-22521 GCA_001925005.1 Drosera capensis | reverse complement strand
TCTTCACACAAGCAAACTGTTAGTAACTTCTTTGCAAATATAATATGTGACCTTTTCTTTCCAATAACCACTAAGTCTGGAAAGTCAGGCTCTGATATCAATTGTAAGGTTTGAGTTTCAACCTAGAGGGGGAGGGGGGTGAATAGGTTGTTTAAGATTTTATTAATCTTTTCTGCGGAATAATGATATTGTGCAGACTAGTATTGAGTGCACACTAATTAGGTAGTCTGCATATGATACTGTCTGGTATGCACTTGAGATTTGCAACTCCTTGAGTCTTTATCTCGAGTTAGGCTGTGATAATCTATTGAAAGCAATTCTAAGTATCAGTATAAAGAAAGCAGTAAGTGGGCATAATATTTATACTGGTTCAGACACTCGATATCAAATAATGATCGAGAGCTTAGTCCAGTCTTTCCTTGATGACTAGTGTAGTCAATCCAAGAGGTGAGTATCACTATCTCCTGCACAGATCCGAACTCTGGACTCTGCTACAAGATTTTGATCTTCTGCAGAGTAATGACACTTTCGATTGTATCTTCACGACTTAGCTTTCTTGAGTAATCTTTTTGTTGCTTGATTGCTTTCGATTATGACCTACTCTGCTTGAGTAGTGCACAAGGCATAGCACACAAGATCAAAGGTTATGTGTCATAAATATGGCAAGGAAGGTCACAAGACCTATCACTCTACTTTCCCACTCAAGAAATCATAAATGAATGATCGGGTACCCAAGACCAACTAGATATGATCAAATCTTAAGGACCAAATGATCTAATCGAAGTATCTTGTATGAGTATTATAATCTAACACGGTACCTGAATAATGGATGCTCAAGACATATGATTGGATACAAGGCTTTACTGTTAGACTTTTTAGAAGAAAATGGTCCCCAAGTAATCTTTGGTGAAAATAGGACAGATAAGATTAAAGGTTATGGAACCCTTGGTACAGGTTCACTAGTCTGCAAACATGTGGCTTATGTTAAAGGAGTATGTCATAATTTGTTGTCCATAAATCCAATATGCGATAAAGGTTATGATGTAAACTTCATTAAAGGCCTGTGTGAAGTGAGGTGTCTCAATTCGAATGAGATTAAGCTTATTAGTAGAAGGCATTGCAACATTTTACATTGTGCATTTCATGAACTCTTCACCCAATGGTACCACTTGTTTCTATACAAATAAAATATAAAAGGCGTCATGGCTCTGACAGAGAAGACTGGTACATTTAAATTTCTAAAACCTTTCAAAACTTGCCTCTAAGGATTTAGTTAAATTTTGTAAGGACAAGCTATGTGCCTCTTGTCAACATGGCAAGCAAACAAATATAGGCTTTAGAAGCATCAATACTGATCAAACAATAAGGGTGTTACCGCTGCTGTAGATGTACCTTTTTGATCCAGTAAAGATTGAAAGTCTAAGTAGGAAGAAATGCACATTAGTCATTGTAGATGATTACTCTAGATACACATGGATATTCTTCCTACACAAGAAAACTGACACATGTGATATGTTAACAAAACATCTTAGGAAAATTTCAATAGAAAAGGGTCTAGAAGTTTTTACAATACGAAGTGATTATGGAACCGAGTTTGATCAATATGGTTTTGATCAGTATTGCAATTACCATGGAATTAGACAGAAGTTTTCTATACCTAGAACCCCACAACAAAATGGAGTTACAGAAAAAAAGAACGGGACCCTAATAAAAGCTGCTTGGAAAATGTTGCCTGACTTTAAATTAGCTAAACATTATTGGGTTGAGGCAGTACAAACAAAATGTTATGCTTTAAGTAGATGCCTTGTATAAAAATTATATAACAAGACTCCATATGAGTTGTATATGGGAAAGACCCCGTCAATAAGTCACTTTCACGTCTTTGGATGTAGAGGTTTTATTCATATTGATAAGAAAGACTACACTAGAAAATTTTGATCAAAAGTAGGTGATGAGATCTTTCAAGGATACTTTTCTGTGAGTAAGGCTTTGATGAAACTATTCATGTATCCTTTGATGAGTCTGACCTCGCACATAATAATGAGGAAAATGCAGTAGTGTATGATGAAGTGAATGATGGCCATATTACAAAAGAGCAGAACACACAAAAAAGGAAACCACAAAAGAGTCTCCTATAGTAGAGCCTCAATAGGCTACAACATAGTTACCTGTAGTAGAGCCTCAACAGGCTACAGAAGAGTTTTCTGCACTAGAGTCTCAACAACAAGTTGTGGATGATGGAAGAAAAAGGAGACACTAGACAGAAGATCATTCATTTGAAAACCTCATCGGTAATGCAAATGATCCAGTAAGGACTAGAAGGGTACTACTGAAGAATGCTAGATGAGCATAAATACACTCATAGCTTTCTAGGCTAATTTCTTTGTTTAGTATGCTATATGTTGTGTTTCTTTGTACTTTTGTTTAGATTTCAATATCGAATGTTGGTGTTACTCTTTGTATGGTTTTTGTGCAGATATGGCTGTGAGAAGAGAAGTTTTAGAGTTCCATGGATATAAAGCTATGTGGTTAGAAGTGATTATAGAGATTTTGAAGACTTTCATGCAGTTTGGATGCAAATTGATGAAGCTTGTGATGATATTTTGAGTTATGAAGATGTTCTTAACGCATATGAAGACATTTGTGATTTTTTTTTATTGTTTTTTATTGTTTTTATGTTTTTATGTTGTGTCACGATCGTTCCAAGTTTGATCACGATCGTGAGGATGCAAAAAAAAAAAAAAAAAAACAACTAGAGTAGTTTTTACATTGTTCACGATCGTGATGGGCCTTAATTTTGAACCAGAGAGGAAGCAACATTACGGCCATGATCGTGATGGCCTTTGTCAAGATCATGACAGTGCTATAACCAAAAGATTTTATGAAATTTTGAAGTAATTTTCTCCAAATTTCTTAGGGTTTTCATATTTTCCTACAAATACACTATGTCATGTTCATTTTCAAGAGTATTTAGTGTCCATCTAGCGTTTGTTTAGACGCCATTTCTAGGGTTTAGCTAGATCACAAACATCGTTATTCTTCATTTGTGTTGCTCGTATTGGATTTTTCAGAGTTGTTTAGCTTTGAATTATCATTCTCAAGACCTTATTCATTAGCTGTAAGTACTTTCATTGGTTGCTTATGCACTTTAGTCATTTGATTCATTCTATGTTGGTTATGATTATTTTAATCGCATATCTATCCATTTTTGTGTTCCCTTCTAATTCGATGAGTGAGTAGTTAGTTAGTAGGGAGTAATCATAATGACACAAAACTAAGGGATTATGAGATTTGTTCTATTTAGTTATTGAATCTGATTTGTTTCACATGAATGATGTCAATGATTAGAGTTGGTGAGTGAATTCATTAGATTGACCAATAAATGACTTTATACATTGACTATAACATGTTTAGCTCATGAATACTTCTAAATTGATCACTTAGATGTGTTGATACGTTAATCAAGCTAATGATTCAATCTATGTTGGTCATGTTTAGTAGCAACTAGATAAATAGACCACGCGATCTTGTTATAGTTTATCTAGGATCATTTGACATATGAGTAGTAGACCAATCTATATTGCTATCATATTCATGTTTGGTATGTTCCTTGATTGATTCAATTGCCTATTTTATGTATTCATGCTATCATGGTATGTGATGTAGATGATTAGTTTAGTTATTCAAGGTATCTTGATAATTAAAACTCTAGAGAACGTAATTAAAGATATCCTATTTTTTCACCCAAATCATTTATTTACAAATCTATAACATTTCGTGTCCAATTTATCAAATTGCATATGATCCATTATCCTTAGTTTCAATGATTAATCCCTAAGCTGCATGAAATTATGAGAATCCCCCCAACGTTTGTTTCCTATAGTTTCATCCTAGTTAATCAATCCATTGCAAGTAGTTACTTTAGTTCTTTTAGTTCTTCGTTATTAGTACTTAATCAGTTTGCAATTTAATTTCAAACACCCCATAACTTTCATTTTAGGTTAAGTAATTAGAAATTCGAATTTAACTAAACACTCCATCTCTTTGTGGGATCGCCCCCTGCTCATTCTATTTGTATTATTATATTATAAGTACGGAACTAATCTTGACGCGTAAACGACAACGTATCAATGCCTTTTTGCATGCTTCATCTCAGAGTTAGAGCTGAAGAAGGTTGAAGAAGCTCTTAAGGATATTGACTGGATCAATGCTATGCAAAAAGAACTCAATGAATTCAAAAGGAATGAGGTATGACATATAGTTCATAAACCTAAGAACTATCCTATGGTACGATGTCAGTGGGTTTTTTCGAAAAAAAAGTGATGAAAATGGAATTGTCATTAGAAATAAAGCTAGACTTGTAACAAAGGGATAATCACAGGAGGAAGGCATTGATTATGATGAAATTTTTACCCCTGTAGAAGGACTTGAAGCTATTAGGATATTTCTAGAATATACTGCACATAAGGATTTTAAGGTATATCAAATGAATATTAAAAGTACCTTTCTGAATGGAAAATTACATAAGGAAATATATGTAGAACAACCTCCTGGCTTTGAGGATTACAAATATCCTGAGTATATCTACAGACTTGACAAAAGCTCTTTATGGATTGAAAACAAGCTTCAAGAGCTTGGTATTAAATTTTTTCAAGTTTCCTCATTGATAATGGATTCAGTAGAGGAAAGGTAGACACCTCTTTTCATAAAGCACCACAAGGATCACATCTTAGTAGTTCAAATATATATTGATGACATTATATTTGGAAGTCCAGATGAGAAACTATGTGATAGGTTTGCTAAGCTTATCACATCTAAGTTTCAAATGAGTCTCATGGGAGAACTAAAGTACTTCTTGGGTGGTCTTCAAGTGCAGCAAGGTAACAAAGGTAGTTTCATAGGTCAATCTAAGTACTTTAAGAATATGATAAAAAAAGTTTGGTTTGTAGAATGCCTCAATAATGAAGACCCCAATGAGCTCAACAATTAGAATAGACAAGGATGAGTTTGGAAAATCAGTTGATCAGAAATTGTGCAGAGGCATCACTTGATCACTATTGCATCGTACTGCGAGTAGGCCATATCTCCTATTTTCTGTGTATTTATTTATCAGGTATCAATCCAGTCCTAAGGAATCACACCTTATTGCGGTTAAAAGAATCCTGAGATATCTTAAAGGAACTCCTGACTTAGGGTTGTCGTATCCTAAGAAATTTGGGTTAGGAACAATTGGTTTCTCAGATGCTGACTTTGCAAGTTGTAGAATAGATAAGAAAAGTACAAATGGATAATGATGATTTCTCAGCTCAAGATTGGCGTCATGGTTAACTAAAAAATAGTCAACTGTGTCAACCTCTACTGTAGAAGTAGAGTATGTTACTGCAATAAGCTATGTTACACAGATCTTATGGATGAAGTCATAACTTCTTGATTATAGGCTAAGTATCCTTAGAACTCCTAATCTATTGTGATAACACTTCTGCAATTGCAATATCTAAAAATCTTGAGTTTCACTCTAGGACAAAGCATATAGATATAAGATGCCATTCCATAAGAGATCATGTACAAAAGGATAATGTTAAATTAGAATTTATTCCTATTAACAGTCAAATTGCTGACATATTCATAAAATCCTTAGATGAATCTAAATTTATTTATTTTAGAGAAGAATAAGGTATGCTAGATTTGAATGCCTAAAGCAATCATTACTGAATTTGCATGCTTTTGTGAACAAAGGCATTAGGCTACTGTAGAAAGGTTCAAACCTTACTACAGTAATGCATGGGCACTTACCTTGTTCTAATAATGTTTAAACCCTACTGCAATAAGATAAATGAAACTAGTGTACTGAACGATCACAACATAATTGTGTTGTTTCCCGATAACGACAAATTTATGGCCATGCATCACTTCCTACCATTTCACTTCCCAATACAAGTTACATTACTTTTTATAAATAAAGTCCCATGACGTTTTCCACTCTTCACAATTACCCTATTGCAAATACATTCTCACTCTAATAATTTCACAAATTCTCTCCTCTTACTATGTCGTGTGAATCATCTGGAACCAAGATTCAGATTGGGTTCATTCCACCTTTCCAACCACCTAACCTTACTAGTGATGATATCAAGGAAATCATCAGCCTTTGTTTCTTTACAAGATCGGACCTCATTTTGGGATACAAAGGATTACCATCAGCTTTCAAAAGTCATGGGTGAAAAAGAAGATGATGATGAAGGGGATCAAAAACATAAAACACCAATGCACACTGTCGATTGGATCAATCATCTACCAAATATCTGGAGCAAAGGAAATATGTTCGACATACAACATTCCTTCCTTGATTGGATGTGCATACAATCCTTTCATTGATGAAAGGAAACAGGGGAAGAGTCAAACAGCATGTGCCAAGGGGTAGAAACGATGATGACCCTACTGCTCCAGAGAGAAAACAATAGTAAAGTACTGAGATGAAATGAATGTCTCAAATTTATGTTTTTTTCTTTTTCCATAGATGTATTCTTAAATGAATATGAAAGAAAAGTTTTCTATCTTTTTGCTGTTCAGATAGAGTTTGCTATCATTAATTTAGGGGGAGATTTTTGAGTCAAACCCATAATGTATAAAAATTGAGTGATAGGTAAACTCAAGTCTTAGAATATCCAAGTTTGCACTAAGGCTGATTCTCGTATGCTTGAAAAGTGAGCCTACAATGGATACACAGTAAGGTTGATTCAGAGAGAAATGCAATAAGGCTGGTTCAGAGAGAAACGCAGTAAGACTGCTTCAAAGAAATACAGTAAGGCTGACAGCATTGAGGTCATGAGTAAAGGGATAGTAAGACTTAGGTATTTGGGTTTCTACAGTAAGGAATGGTTTATTCTAGATGACAGTAAGGCCAAGAACAATAGAAAGGTCCAAATGAAGAAAAACGTTACGTGGGATCCTTTGCATAGTCCAGTAACCTTTCGATGTCAGGAACAGGAGTCACAGGTTTTGAGTAGATGGTTCCAGAGTGGCATGAAATCATGTTTCATGGAAAGGACAAAGACTTTGCCAACGATTATAATTTTGGGATTGTCTATTAACTATAGAAGGTGATGCCCAAGATTGGTAACCTTATAGCTTATGAATCTCCATTTCTTTGAACTGAATACTTGTCGAGTAAGGCTCCCAATGAAGACAAGTGAAACGTTGATTGTCGAAGATCTAAACCAACAATCTGAAAGCTGAGTTTGAATAGCACTAGTGTTCAACAAACAAGATCAGAAAGTTGTTTCAAGTCCGATACAGGAAAAGAAAAGTTCTTGAGTTTTGGTTTGTATTGTCACATAATATATAACATGAGGTATACAGCTCCAATTGTCATGTCATTTGCATCATACATAACCTCAAATGACAAGTTCCAATTGGGAGGTTGACTGATTGGAGTTAAGATTAGTTTCTTTTCAGATATTCAAGTGCCATAAGACATTATTTATCAAACTCAAAGACCGTTTCTTTTTTGAGTAATTTGCACAACAGTTGTGCAATCTTCGAGAAATCTTTGATCAACCGACAATGAAAGCCAGCATGTCCTAAAAATACATGGATCTCTTTAACCGATGTTAGATTCAAGAGATCACGAATAATCACAACCATAGAAATATCTACTTCTAGTCCCTTTTGCGAGATTATGTGACCAAGCACCACTCTATGTTATAACATAAAATGGCATTTTTCAAAATTCAGCAACCTTAGAAATGTCTACTTCTAGTCCCTTTTGAGAGACTATGTGACCTAGCATAACTCCATGTTGTACCATAAAATGACATTTTTAAAAATTCAGTACAAGGTTGTATTCAACGCATCGGGGCCATACCAATTTGAGGTGGCTTAGGCACTGTTCAAAAGAATCACCATAGAAGAAGAAATCATCCATAAACACCTCGATGATTTGTTCAATGTAATCTGGAAATATCGACATCACATACCTTTGAAATATAGCAGGTGCATTACATAATCCGAATGACATTCTGCGATAAGCATATGTCCCAAAGGGACATGTAAAAGTAGTCTTTCTTTGACCTTCCGGTGCAATTACAATCTGATTATACCTCGAGTATCCATTAAGGAAGTAATAATATGAGCGGCTAGCAAAATACTCTATCATTTGGTCCATAAATGGCAGAGGAAAGTGAACTTTCTTTGTTAAGGCATTTAATTTGTGATAATCAATGCACATCCTCCAACTTGTTTGGCCATATGTAGCCATAATCCCTCCATTTGAAGTGGTAACGATGGTCATACCTCCTTTTTTAGGAACTATATAAACTGAACTCACCCATTCCAAATCCATGATTGGATAGATGACTCCTGCATCAAGTAGTTTAAGGATCTCTTTCTTAACAACTTTCATCATGGGAGGATTAAGACGACGTTGTGTCTCCCTAGATGGTATTGATTTCTCTTTAAGAAGAATTCTATGCATACATGTGGAAGGACTAATGCCTTTCATATCAGCTAAACTCCACCCAATAGCAGTCTTGTGTTCTCAAAGGACTTCAAGTAGTTGTTTTTCGTGTTCCTCCTTGAGCTTATTCCAAATAATTACTGGTAAAGTCTCTCCCTCGTCTAGATAAGCATATTTAAGATGCAAAGGAAGATCCTTGAGCTCTAAAGAAGGAGCTAGGGATAATAACACATAGTTGCATACTCTCACATTTCGTAGGTAATGAGAAAGTATTAGGTCTATATTGATATTCAAAAATTTCACATATTTCCCGCTCAAGGTCATCGAGCGTGCCATCAAAGAAGGTTATCATTTGAAGTTCCATGGGAATCTCTTTCCATGGCACCTAGTGCTTGAAGGAATTCTACATTATGTAATGTAAAGAGCTCTTTAGTAAGCTTTTCAACACTATAAATGCACAAATTGAAGCAACATTTTTCACACGGATACTTCATTGCATCATATATATTGAAATTGATTATCTCATCATCAAATTCTACTGAGATCAGGTCTTACATATTTTGTAGAGTTTACACCTGTGTATGAATGCACCTAAGTCAAGCATACACCCAGAGATTGTAGAGTTCCCAACTGTGTATGAGATTGTGATCCTTACCTTGATCATAGAAACATTTTCTCCTCATGTGACCCCCCCTTTCATCTCCTTTGAGACATCTCTTATTTGAGCAGAGTTCTTTGAGGAACTCAGCATATCTTGGGATTTTTTTAAGTGCATCAAGGAGAGGGATGTTCACCTCTACTTTTTTAGCCTCGTATTTTTTACCCTTAGCTAATCAGCTAGGATAAGGTGGAACTGCTCTCGACTGATTTTCTGGAGTAGAAGTTAAGTTTGAAGTAGGAATTGCTTGAGTAGAAGAAGATGAAGATGAAGATGAATTTTTCTACAACGAAGATGCTATTGGAATAGTTTGAGAAGGAAAAACCTCTAACTAGGGCTCAATTAGGCTTTTCTTTGAAAGATCAATTTTTGGAAGGTTTTTCCACTTCTCAATGTGATCGCACTCAAATTTTTGCGATGGTTCACTGGTTAAGATGAAAGCTTATTAGATAGTTGTGCTTTGAGTTGTCCCAACTCTGTAGCAAATTGACCGATTTGGTTCTCTAGATTTTTAAAACTAGAGCTAGTACTGTTCTGGAATTGGATCGATGAATTTGTCATGGTTTGGACAAGCTACTCAAGTGAAAGCGAAGAAGAAGATTTGCAGGCTGAGAATCCTGCTGCTGTGGAAATTAATGAGGTGGCTTAACATTATAGAAACCAGGTAGATTTGACTTAGGATATTATTCTTAATAATAAGGATTTTTTTCTAAAATGGTATAGCTACAAAAGTTATTTCCCAATCTATACCCCGCCCAAAGTAAATTCCCAATTTGAATTTATTTGTTATTCATTTTATTCCATTGAAAAACTATCAATATTAGCTCCCTGAAGCTCTATGATTCATAGAATCACTTTAAGTTACTTGATTGGTTTAATATTAGTTAATTGACTTAGAAATTAAGTTTAATATTCCTTTTGAATTTATAAAATTATTTGAAACAACTTAGAAAATGTATTAAGTTCTATAATTTGCTATTGAAGTTAATATTAGAAAATTGTCATTTTAAAAAATTGTCATATTGGATAATTAGTCTTCTTTATAGTTAGAACACGTTACTAAATTAGCAAATGTAATAATATGAAAAGAACATTGTCAAAAATTGTTTAATTATGCAAATAATCATAATACTGCTCCCTGAATTGGAATAATTTGTTTAATAAATGTAATAAGTAGTTCCTCTTATGCACTTGAACCTACGGAAGAACATGGAATTAACTATCGTATGCAAAAATATCCCAAAAATTAGTCTAATAAGTGTGGAATTTAGGGTTTAATAAAATTAGTGTATTTCAACCTAGAAAATCCATAAATATCAGTGTAGTTAGTTTTTATAATTTTTGAAATCTGTTTAAATTAGTTGATCACTCTAAGTTATATGATTAATTTATATTTGTTAGTTCTTGTATTTAATCCATTGAATAACTAACAATACTAGCTCCCTAAATCTCTATGATTCATAGAATCACTTTAAGTTAATTGATTAGTTAGCGTTTATAAGTTTTTGCAAGTTTCATAGGCGTAGTTTAAATTACCTATTTGGCTGCCTCAATCTAGTTTCAATTAAAATTTGCAACTTGAATTGAAATAAGTAGTTACTTTGATGATGAATTTAAATCGTATAGTTATTGTACGCATTGAATCTCTTCAATAATTGTATAATAATTTCCTAGTGCATTTTAATTCAAGATGCTTGTTTCCCAAACAGAATTGTTCTTACATTTCAATGCTAGTGCGTTCTTGCATTGAATCTCTTGAATAATACGAATCTATGTATTTTGAACATTATATAGGTATGGCATTTAAACAATTGTCAATCCTATGTTACTAGGGTACCCCTTAATCGAAGGTCGGGAGTGACTATGAGTTTTAGGAGAATCGAAAATCATCATACGCTATATTAATGGCTGGCGTTTAAGGAATTATGCTATTGCTATATGTGATGAAACCGGTTTAGGTTGGGAACCATCTAACTCAAGATTTGGGTGAAATGTCCTCAAACACAGGTATCATCAAGAATGTTGTCAATCAAGGATAATGCTACTCTACAAACAGTATTCTAAATACTTTTGAACGCCGAATGCAATTTTGCAAACTGGTATGTGAAACATGGTGCTCCAGAAGATCCAGTACAAACCACCTTGACTGGACCGACCGTCACCTGCCGAGGAGGAGGATTCTTTTGATATTGATATGTCAGTCATCCCTGATCGTGTTGCCTCAGAAGCAACGAATTGGCTCCTGCGCACGGCCAATGTTTGTTTGACAAACTTCGATTATGGAGTAGACGAGTCAAACAATAATGAAAGCGAAGACGAAGCAGATAGGGATAAAGCGGATGTTGCTGTAGACTCCCAAGAAGAGAGAGATGATGAAGCCGATGGAGATACAGACGCGGTTCAGTCTAGTGATGGCGATGGGGGAGATGATGATGAAGATGCACAAGGTTCTTAACACCATGCTGATGCTATTATTGCTGATCCTTTTGTTGTAGCCCCTAACCCAAACTGGAGTCACCGTGTTTCCATGTTCACTGATGTGAGTTGGATATTAGAAGCAGTCAACGATCTTCATGAACTGACCCATGCCATTTCTCATTGGGTAATGCACCAAATTGGGAAATTAATTTGGGCGGGGTTCAGATTGGGAAAAAACATTTATACCCATACCATTTTAGGAGAAAATTCTGATAATTATCATTCCTCTACCTTAGATTGTTATGATCTTGCACATAGCCTTTATTGTTCATAAGTCTTGGTAGACCTAGAAAATTTCCTACAGCATTAGTCTTTTCTCCTTCATGAAGGATAGGAGTCACAGGGTCGATTCTGCCCCCAATTTTTTCGTAACAAACCAACCCTTATGCTCGTCAATCCTCTACGAATCAGCCAGCAACACCTTCGTCAAGTGTCCCCCGTACTTGTTTTACTCAGTGGAAGTCTTTGAAACAGCTTGTATCTCGTTTTCGTGTTTCAACAAGCACAAACGAGCCACACAATCAACAAGAATAAACCAACAATCAAATAGTAATGATTTAAGATCAAAAGATCAGCCTTCTATTGCCTTCCTAACAATACAAAGTGTAAGATTCACAGGTACTACCTATAGGGAGATGAATAAGTTGTTTTAGAAATTTTCAATATAATGCAGTAAAATGATGATTTTGAATAAACTAATGTTCGTTTTTGCAAACTACTGAGGTCACATGCAGCAGAGACTTAAACTTTGAGAATTTGTCTCTGTTTGCTATTGTGATTGATTCCTAAGAGTTTTAATAGCTCAAAACAATGAAAAGCAAATAGAGAACGCATAATTTATACTGATTCAGACACTCGTTATCAGTTAAAGCAAATAGAGAACACATAATTTATAGTGATTTAGATACTCGTTATCAACTGATAACGAGAGCTTAGTGCAATCTTCCCTTGGTGACAAGTTTAGTCAATCCAAGAGGTGAGTTCACTATCTTCTTGTTTTTGTCTCACAAGACAACCTCTTTACAAGTTAGTTAACTTGTCAAAGACGAAGAACCTAGATCCTTTGCACAAATCCTTCACTGGACTATACTGCAGCTTATATTCTTCAGTGTAGACTACTGAACTCTTTTCTTCCTATTCTTCAATTTAGATCAATTGAACAGTTTTGAATTTCGATTGATTTTTCACTCTTGTACATTCAATCTCTCGTTCATTAGCTTCCACAGTAGCACTGTTTTTTAAGCTCTTTGATCCTCTTTTATAGGATGAGGAAATGAACCCGTGACTTGTATACTTGACCTGATGATGACAGCTTGTCACATGTGTATCTTCACTGATGTTGACAACTCACCTTTTTCAGAGCCTTGTACTGTAACTCTGAACCTCAAATCTTTGATGTGATTGATCCTCATACTTTTGCCCCAACCTTAACAACCATCTCTGCTGCACTACAATCTGCACTCAGTATCGTTGGGACCTTGTATGCACCTAATCACTGTTATAACCTTGTCTACACCTAGACCTGATACAATCCATGCATTATTGTGTTGGCCCTTGTCTCAAAGATCAATCCCGTATTTAAAAGCATTTTGAGGTCTTTTATTGCCCATGCATGTCTTAACTGCTTAGTCCAAATTCTCTATAGTAGTTTGCATCTGGTGGCCCATAATGCTCTCTATGTATGATATTCTACTCTCCAACATCTGATCTAGATTGCAGATACCTACCTAACTTTTAGCATAAGCACACTAACAACATAATGGCTAATACTTCTAAGTTTTGTTCATCAATTTCTATACAACTAAAGGGATTGCACATTCCTAGCAGCATGAACTAACAAAAAGTGAAATACACAATATACGTGTCCTTGATTTGTAAAGGTTGAGCATTGCGAGTCCTTCTTTGGTATGTTGTGACTTCTGTCGTAATTTTTGGAGTGGTTGTGAGGAAGGTTGAGTTTGACGTTCCTTCTTGAATCCATAGGGATCGGTCGTTGTTTCTTGATAGCCTTTGAGGCTTTGAATTGAGTCAGTAGAATCCAATGACTTATTCCTTAAGTCATCATCATGGGTGAGGAAATGACTAGCGACAGAGTACTCATTCTCTTCGCATGCAGGCAGCGGCATTATACATGAGGAGGTCGTTTGTGGTTGGTGCCACTGGTAACTCTCTGCAAAGAGACCCTTCTCAATGCTGCTATCCAGAACTTCATTGAAAGAGCATAAGAGATACGACATATGAAAGATGCGAGATGATTGAATGAAAAAAAAAAATATAGTTTGTGATGTAGCCCGGTTCACGATTGACGTTCTATCTTTTTATTTTGAGTTTGTCATGTCAAAATGGAGTTGAGATGACCACAAAGGCATTGAGAACTAATAGACTACGAATGAAAGCGGAAAGAGCTCCTTTAGAAAGGGAACATTCGCCCTAGTGATCTCCAAGGGATGCACTAGTTCTTTTCGTAAAGAAAAAGAACGAAAGTATTAGACTCTGCATCGATTACCTCGAGCCGCATAAACTTATCGCTAAGAACCGACATCCTCTGTTAAGGATCAAAAATCTCTTTGACCAATTACAGGGGACATTGGTGTGCTCGAAGATAGATCTTCGTTCTGGATATCACAATTTCGTGTCCAACCTGATGATATGTCAAAGATTGCCCTTCGTACTCGTTACGGGCATTATGAATTTCTAGTGATGCTTTTTGGGCTTACCAACGCCCCAACAATCTTCATGGATATGATGACTCGGGTTTTCGCGTCATAGATTGGCTAGTTCGTCATAGTATTTATTGATGATACCTTGGTGTACTCCAAGGCGCAACAATATCACGAGGAACATCTTCAAACAATATTATAAATGAAAAGCGATATAAATGGTTTTATTATGTGGTTGACCATTATTTATCAGTCGTAACAATGTCTAATATCTCGGGAAGAGAGAATAAATAAATCAATAAATAAAATCAAATCAAATTATAATGAAAATCCAACAACACAGAAATGACAAAATCAGAGTTATTGGATGGTGATCCAACAATCATGCTGATTGATTATGAAATTTGAAAGACTGTTTATGTAATTTATCGAGCGATATAAAATATACTTTAACTGAGATTAGTATAATACTAGTGAAAACAAATGATTGCCGATTGAAAAGAGAAATAATGATAATTATTATGGGAATGATTTTTTCCATTAGGAGTTTTTATGAATAAGATTTCGAAATGTCTCGTAATGCCTAATTAAGTAAATATGAAGTTGTAGATAATGACCTAATAAAAAAATGTCATGCTCATATACATAAAAGATAAGGATAGATTGCACTTCGAAAATGTAATTTATTCATGTTCAATTGATTTAGCATTCGAATGAACATGAAAGAATTTTTAACAAACGAGTGGAGCCCTAACTTCCTTATCTAATTTGCAGGAGTAGCCATCCCTTCCCAACGCCATGGCCCATTTCCCCTACTCTCCTCACTCCCCACACAAGCGGCGCTTGCGCCACCACCTCCATGCTTCTCCCTAACCTCCGCCCTCCCCCAATCTCCACCCTCACCGATATGGCGGGTGCCCTCTCACGCGCCGCCCCCGCCCTCCTCCCACTCACCTCCTCCATCCCCTCAAAACCCCAACCACATTCTCATTTCATCTCAGTCGCATCGCTCCATTTCGGGCCTTTAGGGCTCGAATTGTGGGGTTCGATGTCGGTCGGGGATGATCGAAGGAGGGGTGATTGGAGGGTGTGGAGTGGTGGTGGGGGGTATACAGGGTATAGGAGGTTGAGGAAGAGGAAAAGGAGTGGGAGTGGGGGGAGAAGGAGGTGGAGTTTGTGGTTAAGATCTTGATTGAGAATGGTGTTCCTGATGATCCTGAGATTCTGGTAGTTACTTTTTCTCACCTAGATTTATGGTGTTTGGTTGTAGGAAGACGGTGCACATCTCGTCCTCCCAATTGATGGATTATCTGTGTTGTTGTTGTTGTTGTGGTTAGTGTTTATTGGGAATGTGTCAGTGGTGGACATTATCTGATATGCGGAACACTACTTGTGACTGTTTTGATGGTTGTTTCATTGCGAAGTGCATTTGATTATACTGTTCATTTTAGCAAATAAGCCTTCTCTGATCCTGTCTTTGCTGGGAGTACTTTCGTTGTTGATGTTTGTTTGGTGTTGTGTTGATGATTTTGCAGAGATCAATGATCATGATAGTAGTGTTTCGGAATTAGAAATGGTCTTAAATGAGCAACTTCAATGGGTTATGATTCTTGTGAATAGGAATTTTTATTTGGATGAAAAAATTTCTGTGGGATTGAAGATGTGAATTCTTCAATGGAAAATGCATTCTGCACAACAGGGATAGGTTCCTCACTAGAATTCTTGTTATCCTTGTCTGCAACCATCTTGAATATTCCCACATGGACATATGGGCTTCTCGGAAACTTTTTGCATGTCCTGTCCTTAATGAATAACCACCGACAAGAAGTGATATAGTAGGCTATCAAACTGCATATGGGCTTCTCGGAAACTTTTTGCATGCCCTGTCCTTAATGAATAACCACCGACAAGCAGTGATATAGTAGGCTATCAAACTGCTACAAGTACCCTCCCGACAATCTTTGTCTCAATCCAGTATTTTCAATTGTACAAAGATGTCATATGTATAAGACATGTTTTCCTTTAGTTATTGGCAGAAAAGTAGGATAAAGAGTTTACTTTTAGTCTTTTATGTTGTTGTTTCCAAATATCTTCTTCTTTTCTAAATGAGAATGTCAATTGCTTGAATTATGGGTTAAGAGATTGAATCTATGGCAGTATGGTTTCCATTTTCTACCAATTTAGCTATGTAATTTGTACTTGGTTGAAGTAGTGGTTTGTTCTATTTGCGAATGTGGCTTTGACAAGATTGAATAGATTGTTATTGGCATTTGTCTCTTGACATCTATTTCAAAAATTTAATGCCTTGACTGAACATGATATTCTACATCATAAATTACAACTAGTTGTGGGGCCACAATAGCTTTGGGAGTTGGGTCACATCTTCAGTATAGGTCATAGTGCTCCGTAGTTTGAGGTTGGCAGGGAGGTCTGGAGTAAAATGTCAAGAACCATGAGATCAACGGAGAAATAGATAGACTAGATGTTGACTCTTGTTGTTTAAACTGTTTAAACTTTCTCATGCGGATACTTTTCTTAGCTTTCATTTTTTAGACCGAGTTTGCAAGATGTATCACAGTTTTGTTGGATCCCGAACCTTTTATCTTTGTAAAAACATTTTAATTGAAGGTGCTAAGAGAGATTGGGAAGCACATTAGGATAGTGTAGCATCTCACATGGGAGGAGTGTTTTCTGTACTTTTCTTGATACGAATCATTCCAATAAATAGAGATTGTGCTTTGACTACTAATTTTTACTGCATCTCTTTTGAGAAGATTCATGTTTTAGAATATTGCAGAAATGCTTTGACTGAATGCTCCGTTGGCAATTAAGCTGGCGTTTGACAGTTTGAAAGATTCAGATTATAAAACAAGAGATTCTGCAATAAGTGATATTGGTGGGTTTGAGCATGTGGAGTTGTCCATACTTCTCTGTAATGATGTATTTATCTGCAAGCTGAATAAAGAATGGAGGGACGAGGACCATGCAACTGATGTTCTCTCTGTTTCCAACCATATTCCTGGACTTAATTTACCGATTGTAAGTAGCCTAGAAGATAATTCTTTAGACTCAAACTTACTACTATTCAATGCCGAGTAATTTGTTTGCTTTTGCAGCTTATGGTGGGTGACATTGTCATTTCTGTTGAAACAGTGGCTAGACAAGCAGAAGAAAGAAGGCATAATCTCCTTGATGAGACATGGATCCTTTTGGTTGGTTAACAACTCCCCCCTCTCAAATTCTGATTCATAATCGAAAGCAGCTTGATCTGAAATTTGGATCTCTTTTCCAAGGTTTTCATCATCGGAATCGACAAATTTCCAAACCGATTCGAATCAGCTAAATGAGTCGAATGGGATGATTAATCGGCCGAATCGGACCGATTCGATTCAAACTTATTTGTGATCTATTTTTAGGAGATAAAAGACAATATAAAAGATAAACTTCAACACAAAAGAGGCAAAAATTAAGAAAATAAGTAAATAATATAAAGTTTAATTATAGAAATTTTAATTTGATAATTTCACATCTTTAGGCAGTTCAAACTTCAAATTATAAACACACCTAAAATATTTAACATATTAATTAGATATATTTCTAATGATTTCCAATTCAGAAAAATAAAAAGTGACGATAATCCTCAAAATATCCTCCATAAGATCTAGGATTCTTGAATCTCATCAGGATCCCGAGTTTCTACGCATACAAGTCGATCATCACCACGATCATGAAAGGAGCTCGAGCTAAATTTAGAAAAATCGTGAAAGACAACATGAAAGGCTGCATAATACCACAATGGTTTAGAGCTTTTTTTTCTTAAGTATGAAAGGCAACATGATAACCCGACTCAATATGAATCGTCTGATTTAGGCCTGAATCGTCCGATTCAAGGTCAATGCAGGCTGATTCATGCGGATTCTGGTCGATTCAGACCATTTTTCAGAAAATCGATGTGAATCAGAATCAGTGGAGCCAAAAACCGAACTGATTCGATTCGGGCAATTTTGTAAACCATGCTCTCTTCTTCCTATATCATCTCTTCGATCCGGCAGTAGTTGTTGTCTTGTAGGACTAGCTTCATGCTGACTTGGATTGATCATTTCCCTTGTCTTGACGAAACCAAATTTTCCCGACTTAAAGATGGAATAAAAGGGCCAATAAGCGTATGTAATAACTTCCCCTAATGTGAATGTCCATAGGGCATGAAACATTGATCTTCATATATCTCTGCATGAGCTGAAAATATAGGGCTCTACAGGATTTGACTTGATGACCCCCCCTTAACCGCAGTCTTGCTATGGTGCAATGTTGGTGGTTGGTGGAGTGAACTCTACCAAACTCGATTTTGTGATTGGAACCCACAAGAAATTTTCCACGGAGATCCAAGCTGCTCTTTTTTTTTTTTTTTTTTTTTTTTTTTTCTTATAATGCTAAATTATCATACTGATTTTGATAGTCATATAGTATCACTCATCCTCAGCAGCCTGATCACATCTTTGGGATATCAAAACAGAATTAGTTTGGTAGATAGCTGATTCTGACCTTATTCTTCTAGATTCATGGCCTGCTCCACCTCTTGGGCTTTGATCATGAGATAAGTATGGAGGCAGAGGCAGAAATGGAGAAGCAGGAGGAGCTTCTTCTGAAAAGTCTCGACTGGAAGGGAAATGGATTAATCAAGAGTGCTCATGACACTGAAGACACTGGAAGTTTTCATACGGAAAATCATGATGGTAATTTTGTACTTAATGTTTATGCGACTGCATTCATGGAGTATACTCTTGTTGAGACAATGCATTTGTCACCAAGTTTGAAGATCTTTGCCTAAGTTTCCAGTGTGAGAATCTTACATGATGAATAATAAAAGACAGGAAGAAAGAAGGCAGTCTTAGATTCTATAGACCAAAGTTCAAGTTTATCTTCTGCGACATTGATGGTGAGGTTTTGCTTGACGTCCTTATGGTTCTCTTGAGATAAGTTTTTTTTTGTTTTTTGGTTTTATAGTTCTTTACTTGTTAACGCAGGTACCTTTCTGAACAGTGAAAGTCAAATCACACTGAAAACTGCCAAAGCTTTAAGGGAGGTCTTATCAAATGGCATAAAAGTGGTTATTGCTTCTGGAAAAGTAAGCCTGTGCCCAGATTACTATCTTCACGTGTCTGGTGCATGCATGATGCATGCACTCGTTTCCTCTGTTTACTCTTCATATAATTTTTCTTTTTTAATTTCTTTAATCATTTCATATTGTTGACGGTTATGACTTCAAGTGCCGTTTTCTCATTACCATTTTTGTCTCTGTACATATTTTAACTTCTGGACTATTTTTGGTACCATCAGACTCGTCCAGCTGCTATCAGCATATTGAGGAAGGTTGGTTTAGCTGGAACTGATGGAGTAGTTTCTGAAAGCTCACCTGGAGTTTTCTTACAGGTGTAATAGATTATCACTGGTTTTTTTTTTTTTTTTTTTTTGGTGTGGGGTGTTAATGTTATGCTCCTCCTTTTATCTCCTCTTTTTTTTTTTCTTTTTTTTTACTATTGACAATTCATTCCTTTATTCTCTCTCTTTTGGTAAATTTTTTGATTATCTCTATGCTTTTTCCTTTGCTTGAAGTGAGATTTTTTTATGCTATTATTGACAAATCTCTTTTGGGTTAAATCTCTCAGTTCTTGAAAGCCATGACTTATCTAGAACCGAGGCCATATCTAGAACCGAGGCCAGGTCGGACACACCAAAGGTGGGTTAAGCTTTCTGGATGTGTGTAAAATTCAATTGCAAGACTCAAGCGGGGGACCTTGTTAAAGGGTTTTGCTCTTCTTAACACTCAGACCAATGAAGTCCTTGGTATTGTTAAATCTTTTTCTCTTGAAGATACTTGTGCACTACCTGGGATGGCCAAACCTAGTTAGCTTGTGAGGCAGACAGTTACTTATGCTAGGGAGGTAGTTGCACCCATCCTAACGATCGTGATGGGCAACTCAAGAAAGGGGGGCAAAGATTTCTGGAAATCACAGTTTCTGGCATGCTTTATTTTTCACCGGTTAAAATGATAAACAAAAACAAGCAGTTTTATATACAGTCCTCCGTGATGTCCTGAAATGCCCATATAATGTTTCATTTTTCAGGGTTTCCTTCAAACTCCTCAGGCAGGGGTCTCCATCTGTTCCTCTTGATTGACACCTAATCTATTTTCCCATCGCTTCACTACTGCTTTTATAGGTCTACTCTTTCATGCCCCCCCCCCCTCC
>LIEC01009992.1:0-21739 GCA_001925005.1 Drosera capensis | reverse complement strand
GAGCCACAGTCCACAAGAAAGAGCACAGGGCACCCCACCTCTCATGCTGAACGGGTACCCACGGACGAAATCGGTACCTTCACGGAAGGGATCATAAAGGGTGTTGAAAAACAAAGGAGTCGCAGGAGTTGCAAGATTGAAAATGTGCTGTGCAACAGCATCTACTGTAAAGCCCTTATCATCCTTGGCAGGGACACAATCATCATCAAAGGAAATGATGTATTTCTTGCGGGAGACAAGGTAGCCAAAGTACCGGCATGAGTAGCCACAGAAAAGGCGAGCTGTCAGCACAGAACCAACCAGCTTGTCAATGTCCAACTTCTGATAGATCTTGACATCAAAACCTTCAGCGACTTTAAGCTCCTCCTTCATGTCAGGATCCTTCACAATTATCAAGTGAAATCTGGAGAATATTGGTCGCCATTCGTTCATGAAAGATGTCAGATCAGGTTGTACAGCACCAATCACTATGTCCACCTCATTGTCTGCAATGCTTGACTGTGCCATTTTCCTGGGTAACAGAAACTCTTTGAGCAACTTCTTGTAGAGAGCTTATGTGATTTCAACCAAAATCAAAGCGGCATCCTAAATCAAAAAATATAATGGCATTATTAGTTGTCAGACCACACATCAGAAAATCATTGCTCAGTTAGAGCTCTGGAGACAACAAGATATAACTTACTTGTAGGAAGAACAGGAGTGAGTATAGGCCGAATCTTGAGCTTCTTAATCAATGCAAGGATCTCGTCACAGTCAGTAGCAATGAACAGCTTCAAAATTTTCTCGTTCAGCTTTCCAGCTTGCAGGGTTTTCTGCCAAAAATAGAATCAGTATTCTCATGAAAGCTGGGGAACTGAATAAGACATGTTATTCTATCAACTAGCAACTGGAATACGTAACTAGAAACACCAAAGTAAATTGAAAGGGCCAGGAACTCATTGCATAGGAAGAGGGAAGGTTCTTAGTTGAATTATTAATAGCAAGAAGCAAACAGATTGTCTTATTAGAAAGGTTGCATTGCAGTATCGCACACTATTCCACAAACAGAAGCATCATGCACTAGGGCAAGATGGCCAGATTTTCGTTGGATGAGAGGCCTTAGACAAATTCTGATTCGAACCAAGTCTAGTGCGATATCTTTACCAAAGTAAAACTAGGCAAAACAATGGAGCCTAATCTAGCTATAAACCCACATATTTGTATGTGCAAGTCTTAGCCAAGCAAAAATTTTCAGCAGCTTTACAAAATGAAAGAGGAAGTTTAAACCCTTAACTCATTATCAGCAAGAAGAAAAGGTGTGGATCTTTCTGCAATCCCCAAAATAAAGTCCCAGACCACAATATATCTAATATTAACAAAGATATCAAATAGCTTCATCTCTTTCATATTCCTGAAGAAGGCAATGATACATTTCTTTTTGTCTATCATATTCTACAACAATATAGAGGAGCTTCTATTCCTTCTAATTTAGCTAGAATATCAACAGCTGGAAAAGAAGTAGAACAGAAAGCCACTCACTTGAGCACCATGATCATAGGTAGTACAAAGAAAGATAATCAAATTGATCCAAGCCTTGACCAGGAAGTTCAATTAGCACTATACTGATGCACGCCAATACTTCACAAGTTGCACCAAGTGTCAGCGCAGGTTACAAACAATGATATCGGCCGGAATCTTGCAATTAGGCATACTTCACTTAGAAAATTAAATGTTCACGAAACAAAAGCCCTATAATTCATCATACGATTCCAAAACACCTAGATCCCTCAAACACATCCCGTCCTACAACGACAAAAACTACAATGAAATCATATGCATACATATCAAAAGCAACAGCAGCATTTTTGGAAGAACACCACATATATCCAGAACCCTTCAAAAATATAGATTTAGCAATGTGATTTATCCATTCGAGCAGATCGAAACAAATGCAAGTGTTTGATTCTTAGATCCATGTGATCCCAAAAACCAGGATTGACGTTGCAATGTGAATCATCGATCACTCTCATCTCCCTAACCAACAAGACAATTCATCCACTTACAAAAAACCCCCAAAACCCAATATCACACACGAATCAAGAAACTCTTAACGCCCCTGGTTTCCTCAACCGAGAACCACAAAACATTTCAATCACGACAAAAAGAACCCAAACCCTAACAACCGAATCAATCAAACAACCCAACCCCATCAAAAATCAACACATACCCACTTCAATTAACACCCAAATACACTCTTCCCACATCACATCACCCACAAAAGCACAGAACTTGCATTACCCCCACAACACACCAAACCCATCAAGACAGATAAAGATAGAGAAAAGACGAGAAAGTACCAGAAAGAGATCGAGGAGGACGTGATCAGGGAGAGGAGAGAGATCGGAGAAATTAGAGATGTGGTGAAGGGCAGAGTCAACGGCGAGAGAGAGCAGAGATGGTGGATCTCGCCTTGACATTCATTCGATCTTCGAGTTTCTAGGGCTATGTTATATGTAGTAGGAATTGTTCCACGCGTGATGATTGAGTGCAGAGAAAATGGGAAACTGGGAAGACAGAGTTTAGATGAGATCCGGAGTTCGAGGCGAGATTGGCGATCACGATTCAAAGATGATCCTTGATCATCGTCATCTTCGTCAAGCAAAGATCGTCCTTCTCACCAAGAGCATTCTTGTTATATAAATTAAATTATATTATTAAAAATATATATTATAATATTTTTTAAAATTAATATATTTTTTATTTTAAAATATCTAAAAAATATTTTTATTTTATATCAAATTATTTTCTTCATTATGTGATACATCAATCATACACATCACATAAAGCTATCGAGCTCTCTTTACTCATTGGTTTATAAGATGTGGAATTCGTACGTGTTCCTGCGTTATACTTTGACGCACGTCACCAAACGAGATCCGTTCATGAGACGACATCGACGACATCATATATTTATAGAGTTTATAATTATCTGATCAATATGGGTATTCGAATTTCATTATTTAGTTCGTCGATATACATGTTATTCCAACATTATCCACTCATAAGTATTATTCATCCAATCACTATTCCAATAAAGACATATTGAGAAAAGGTATCAAGGTCAATTCAATTCCTTAATAATCATATTAAGTCAATATATCATAATTTATTTGGACCGGATGGAGTATTTCATAAGATACAACTTAAATGTATTTAGTTAAAATCATCAAGATTAACAGATGATTGTGGATGTCTTTTAGATATGAATCAACTCGATGTTAATGAACCTTTTATTTATTGGGTTCTCATTCGAGATGTATTTTAATATTAACCATTAATTTTAATTATATATACCTAAATTTATATATGTCATGATATATATTCGTCAATCCCATGAAAAAATACTTCATCCGTCCGATGATACATACAATACTTTTCTTTTTGGACTGTTCCAATTTAATTATAACCTCTCTTTTAACCAATGTTTAATCTTAAAAAATCGCATTAATCTTTTTTTGTTATAATATGTCTGTCATCTCCTCTCACAACAACTCTACTGCCCTTAAAAAATATTCTTTTTTTTTAATCAAATTTAATAAAAATTCAAGAGACGCATAAATTCATATTATTAAAAAAAAATTATCAAATTTCATAAAAATTCAACAGACACATAAATTCATAATATGTGACAAAGAGTAACAGTTTGATTTGATAAATCCTAATCAACAATTTCGTCAGATCTTTTGTGGAGTCGTCAGGACTAAATTATTGTGTGACATGTAAGATTAATCTTAATCAAAGTTTGTATTCAAGTAAATACGATTATTTGGGGGTCGAAGATCATTGGGTGAAACTTTAGATCTAACAAAGATAGTCAGGCACAAATTTAGTTTCAAAATCAACCAAACATGAACATTATGCTCGTAACGAGTCTATTGCTATCACGCATTAGCAAACGCGGGCAATGTAGGAGTATTGTTCTGTTTCCAACATTATTCGGGTAGCAATGGCGGCACCATCACACATCACTTTGTTCTCCACAGAAGGAGGAACGAACACAGATATTACAAGCTATAAAACAAGCCGTGCAAAACTGTATGGACATATACAGATCTTCGTAGAAGACTTGGACACACATACATATAGATCAACAATATTATTACAAGGCGACGAACCTGCTGCACAATCGAGCCAGTTTCCTCCACCGCACGTCTCATGTAATCATTTCGCCCTCGCGCTTTCACTTTACACCGATAACGGACTTGAGGAACCTGAGCTGTTCCCTAATGTCCTTCGCAGAAGCTGGAGGCTCCACTCCTGTGAAAACAAACAGGGCCGTCAGCTCCTCCATGCAAGATGTGTTGGGTACTGCCTGGTATCCTATTATAATCCGGATCGCCTGGATCTGTTCCCATATGTTCTCCTGCTCAGCCAATGCCTACAAAATTCGCAGATGACAAGAAAGCGAAGAGTTCAGCCATTCAGTCATAGGCTACTATTACAAGCAACGGACAAGTTCCAAATCGCATCCCAATTTGACAACCAAGAAAATGACCCACCTTTGCTGGTTCCGCGTCAGTGGGTTTGGACATGGACGCTCCGACCCGTGTGCTAAGGTATTCAAAATTTGTAGGTCGAGGCGTTTCAGCTCTTGAAAGTTCAAGGTAATGCTTTACAGCGTCAGCTTTACCCTCATCCTCCATCACTTCGATCAACCCTGTCGTTTCCCTCTTCAATACCTCACCCTCAATGTCACCAAGCTCTCGCTTGATAACGAACTGCTCCTTAGCTCCTCCCGCTACCCCTGCAGCTAGCCTCTCCACTAGTTCAGCACTTCTATCTTTTTCACCACCAACCTCGGCAGCAAAGAGAACAGCATCAGCCGTCTTTGTGGGTAATTTCTCACCTCGTTCCTCCATTGAAGATATCTCCTCTTCTGCTTCTTTAATTCCTTTCAGTAAGTCACCAACATCATCCAACTTCAGTGTCCGTTTTCCTGGACTCTCATCAATATCTTCCATGTACCCATCACCTTCTTCATTGATCACATCTTTCTTATCTATGTCAAGGTTCATATCACCATGATTATACTTGGATGAACTTTCAGCTTCTTTCATGTCACCATCAGACTCATCCACAAACTCGATCCTCATCTCAACCCACTTCTTCTCATCCTCCGCAAATTCTTCTTCCTCTGCTTCTCTGACATAATCTTCTTCGTAACCACTCCCTAAAGCTTCTTCGTCAAAACTTTGTCCACTCTCCAAATTCAAGGTTCCATGACTCGACACAGGATATTCAAAGGGTGAGGTAGGCTCCTTGAGCAAACTGCTCATTATCTTCTCAGTGCATGCATAACTCGCAAAAACAAACCCAAAAGGGACTGAAAATGCTACCCCAAATGCTGACAATGCCACAAGCGAAGGGAGAACCAGTGGTGCAGAGGAGACAACAGCACCAGCGAGAAGGATTTTCTTTCCCAGGGATACACTTCCATCCCATAACCTCCTCAATTTACTATTCCTCTCTACCGGAAACGAGTCTTCCTCTATGCTCCAGTCCTCGCTTGGATCTTCCATCCTACAAAAACAATATCATAAATACACGATTTTGCAAGTAGAAAACAAATGAGTAACTCTGTACAGTCGATTACAAAACTGTTTGGCATGTATCCCCAGGATCATCTTTGGATTAGAGTTCACTCTCACTGTCATGTGCATCCATATCATTCAACGCTTTACTGTTTATGCACTATGTTAGCTACTAAAGATCTTTACTAAGTCATACGCGATAGCTGCTACACGTCATCTACTTTGAAAAGATATTCATTCGAGTCATTCGAGCCAACGCAGCGCACTAAATCAACATGATTCGTAAACTGTTCGCCGTGAGTTATCGAACAAATGCATGTCTACATGGAAAAAACAAATCCCCAACTCTTGCATCATTCATCCAACAAACTCGAACCCCAAATACTAGTTTCCACAACCCCACACCATCCCTCGGCTAGATCCTAACTCCCAATACCACGACTCACCTCTAAAACCCAAAACAAATCCATCAAATCAACAAAGATACGATATATAACACAAAGAACCAAATTCTTCTCAATTCAAATAAGCACGCTCCGCCCCATCTGTGCATACTGCGCAATATAAAAACAAAACCAAAAAAAAAAAAGTAACCCAAAAGGAAACCGCCGCGGGCAATATTGATTACCTGAGGAAGCGATGGGAAGATGCTAGTCTTCTTGGATCAATGTCATGGCTGCTGACAGAGCGAAGTGGATGATGATGGGGTTAGGGTTTAGGGTTTTGAGGGGTTGGAGTTGAAGTGGGGGAATGGTTGGTGGATGGAAATGGGATTGCTCGGTGCCCATTTTTGGGATTGAGATGGAGTACACAGAGAGAGATGGGGAGAGGACACGCGTTTGGGAGAGGCGAAGGACAGCTGTGAGAGACGATGGGAGCTGCAGAGAGAGTGTGGATCGATGATGCAGCAGGAGGCAGGGACGACATGGAGCAAATTTTGCATGATAACAACCATAATATGCTAATGGGATGGATTCGGATTAATTGGTTTGATTTTATATGGATTTGATTTTTCTAATTCAAATTATTTATTAATTATTTTTATTTTTTTGATTTTAAAACGGTTTGTTTATACCGTTTGTAATGGTTTTTATTGTTTTGTTTTAAATTTTTTAAGATTTTAAATATATATATATATATTGTTTATTGAAATAATTTTATATATTTTCACTCTACATACTTGCAAAAATAAATTAAATATATATAGTTTTTTATTGAAAAAACTATATCGAGTTAAAAAAACGGCATAAATTATATTAATGATTTTCTTATTAACCAAATAAAAAATATCCGATCAAAAAAATAAAAAATATGTCTAAAGATTTTTATTTTTATTTCTAAACAAAGACAATATTCACAATACTAAGAATATTAGGTTATCTTAGGTTTAAAATAATTTAATGTGTTTGATATTTAAGTCTGACAATCTTATGTAAAATAATTACGATAATTAATTTTAAACAGTTCGATAATTGATTATAAACAGTTCGGTTAATCGATTTATAATCAGTTACTCGGTTCGTTTTATCTTAAACCGCGGTTTTAGTTTATTAACCAAAATCGAACTATTTAATAATCGGAACGATTGATTTCGATAGCGGTTTGATCTTCGTTTTAACAGCCTCAAGTGTAACGATCCAAAAATTTATTGCTCTCTCCCTCCAAAAAAATTGAAATAATTTTTTATATTTATCTGTTCAATAAAAATTATAACATTACAATAAAAGAAAATTTTTCATTTAAAATTATAAACATATCCTTACTTTTAATTTATATCAAATCATCATACCCTATTGTTAGTTTTCTCCTTTTCTTTTTCCTTTTCTCTCTACCACACAATTTCAAAGACATACTAATCTTTTTCAAAACAAAATAAAAACACACACTAATTTCTGTACATGGTTTTCATGTTACTATTATTATTGGACGGAGGAAATAGATGTATTCCCCCAATCTCACAAAAAAATATAATATTTATTATATTTGATTATTTCATTATAAATATAACATTTGTTTATTTGAAAACAAAAATATCACATTATTTTTTATCTGTTATTCAATAATATCATTATCTCCTATCTATTTTATTCCAATAAATCTCATCATTATACAAATATCAAAAAAAATAATTCAACTCTTATATAAATTTTTGATCCCAATAAAAATATTTCATTCTTTCTGTGACGAATAGAATACAAAGTTGGGTATTCTTGTTTCTGTCTTATTTCTATCGATTTCTTCCAATTCCTTTCCTTTTCAATCAATTCGAAGACCAATCAATCGAAAGTTGACATGAGGATTCAAAGAGACTTTGATTACATTAAAGAAAACCATGAATAATGTAATATTTTGTCGGTTTCAAAAAAATTATAATTGGTTAATCTGTTTATATGTGTTGATTTTTGTTATAACGATTAATTTGTTCTTTTGTTTGTGTGAATGAGAGGAATGAAAAAAAATAAATAAATAAAAAACAATGAGATAAGTTGATACTTCCTTCCTGACGCAAAAAACAATTGGATATAAACAAAAAATAAAAATGCTTTCATGTTTTTATAAAAAAAATTCTAAATATGATATTGAAATTTTTTTGAAACATCATAATTTTATAAGTGTACGATTATAACAAAAAATGATTTATTATTGAACCAATTTTTTTACATACAACATGCTTTCGAGTTCCATAAAATTTACATGTGCACAAGGAATGAGTTCTAAATTAATTCACGAAAATTACATTAATTTGAAGATATCCCTATAGATCCAACCCGAGTGTAATAGACAATGGGGTGAATTGATTTAAAATCCCCATCGGAATTTCAAGTTACACATGTATCCCCAAAACATTATTATATATTTTTTTGTTTCTATTTATAAGTTTTCCTAACACTCCACCTCAAGTCCCCACTTGAAAAATGTAATTGAATCTCATTCTATCCCATGGTACCTGACTATCTCACTAATGAACACAAAGAAAGCGTTAAGCGGAGACTAACGAAACACTTTCACATTAAAGAAAGGGCTTTAGACCATTCCACCAACGTCGGGCATTTGATGGATTCGAACCCATGGAGAAGAAAGGGTAAACTGCTGCGTACAATGATGAAGAAAGGTCTGGTCGAATAAGATGTGAAAAGGACAACTTCGATAGTTAGATCTTCCTCAACTCTCTCTTTTTTCGGGCATTTTTTTTAAACTGTTTCAACCTGTCGGAGCTGTTTTCAGCCTAGAAACGTTCGCTTATGTATTTAATTCGTTAAATGGGGTGTTAAGCTTTATTTGAATACTCTTCATTTTTATTGGTTCATCCATGTATCATGATAACCAACTTCGGATGCCGCAAAACTCGTGAATGTATTCTGTTGGGCCTGGAAAAGGTCCAGCCCAAAAAAGAAAAAAAAAAAAACTTTGACCAATACTTGTGTTGATCTTTGAGAACCATCTAGTTTTATTTTCCCTTTGTTTTGCTGTAGCTCTTCTTTTGTCTTGAGAGAGAGCCGTGACTAACTTCAGTACCACAACAGGGCGCATCAAACACATACACACAAAAAAAGGAGGCGGCATCTCTTCAGCTTCTAGTGGCGTTTCCAAAGCAGCTGCTTCAGTTTCTTGTGGCTTTTCCAAAGCAGGCTTCAAGTTTTCGATAAGCTTCCACAGCAGGCTTAGGGTTTCGGTGGTAGAGCAAGGTTTAGGTTTTTCAGAGGCGAAGCTTTCCAGAGGCGAAGTTTCAGGTTTTCAGTAAGCTTCAAAAACAGGTGGCAGAGCAGTTTTTCGGTGAAAAAACAGGTTTCATCTTTCAAGCTGAAAATTCCAGAGACACCGCTTGCACTTGTCGAGAAGTAGTTTTTGAGTGTAATTGGGATTTCATTACTACTTCTTGTGTATGCCTCAAGTTTTACGTCAAAAACTTGAGAAGAACAATTGTACTTGTTTGTTGATATAGTGCAGTTTGCCGGTGTGTGCCCCGTGGTTTTTTTTACTCTCCAACTTGGGAGGGTTTTGCACGTTAAATCTTGTGTCTGTGTTATTGTGGTTGCTTCTCTAACTTCCAACATATCTGAGAAAGATTGACCCAATCGTAATCTATATTTCCTAAGCTTGTCGTATAGTTTCGACCTTTCAATTTATCTCTGTTACAGTCCAGTTCAACAAGCTCGTGAAAATTTGATTTTCTTTACCGTGATGTTACTCCATGCAAAAATTGTCGGCCATAAAAATATATGAAAGAGCTTTCAACCAGTCAATAGTTCATAACCGAAAATCATCCATGAGCGATTTCAAGAAATCAACGAACAGCAGGAAGATCTGCAAGTTATTCACATCACTTCTTTTAATTGCATTAGAAGACACCACCAGCGATGATATATTGATGCTTTATATTGTTTATGCAAATCAGGAAACTCAACAGGATGCTGCTGTCGTGAACCTGTACGATGCATAAGACAGGGTACCCAACTTCCAACTATGGTGGATGAGCTCGGCCTTCGATTTATCACCAGCAGCTCCCATGGCTACGTGCAACGGATAGAAGTGGTCGGGCCAAGGATGCGCAACCTTCGCATGAGGTGCTTTCTCTTCATAGTGATTCACATCTTCAAACCTATAAAACAAGCCAAAAAAAAAAAAAAGGTCATCTTCTGAGACACTCCAAAGTTGTAAGCAGCCATCCAAGCAGGGTTCAGTTCCTGTAACTGAACCTTCCACTTAAGAGCGCTTCTTTTAACCATGTATCGAACTCAGCAGCCCACGGTGCAACTGTCCCGTCTTTAAGCCAAAGCGCTCTCAAGTTGTGGGTGGCGCTTCCAGAACCCATGATCAGGATACCTTCCTCCTTGAGAGGCGCCAGTGCCCTTCCCACATTATAGTGGTACGTGCCATCCCTATTTGTTTGAACAGAGAGCATGAGAGGCACCCACGCTCCGTGGTCAAGCCCTCGCTCTCTGTCTTCTTTCACAGTCCCAAAACCGGATGCCTCCAGAAGTTCTTTTACCCTTTTCGCCAACTCCGGAGCCCCTGGAGTAGGATACTTTAGCTGCAATCCAGAAGTTGAACTGATTCAATTTTCCGTAAAATATGTTTAGCCCGAATCACAAAATGCATCTTCCTATCAGTTCACAAGTCATTAACCCCTGTCATTTCACAAAACAGTGGATCAAACTCCATAGAAGTTTTTCATACAAGTTTAGCACACGACGACATATGAGCTTGCGATAGGATATCAAGTATATTTCACTTCCCAATCTTCCACCATCATCTTCTCCAAGTTTATACTGCAGGCGTCACATTTAGGGCCTGTTTGTCCCGAATAAAAAGCTGGCCAATCTGAGGCGTAACGTGTTAAATTACATGTATCAATAAGCAAATTTGAAGATAGTTAAAAGTTTATCTATAAGCCCCATAAACATCAACAAACACACTTCCCGGATCTGTTTGTGAGTTTTATCGGGATGGAAATAAGAGGAGAGTAGAACCATACCTGGTACATGGGTTGAGGGAATCCATAGAAATCATATATGGTATCAGACCGATCCACCACATTAATCGTCGGTTCATCCGTCTCCCAATGCCCGGAGATGACCAAAATCGCCTTCGGTCTCTGAGAGAACACCTTCTCCTTCCACGACTTCAAGAAATGCCTCGCGGGCAACGACTCGTCGATCGACAGCGTCGGTGACCCATGAGAGATGTAGAAAACGTCCTTTATCGCGGCGGCCATCTGATGATCTCGTTGTCCCGATGGGTGATTTGTGATCTTTGTGGTGATTCTGCTGGATACGACGAAAAGTGAAAAAAGTCGGGTGGACTATTTGATTGATCAAAAGGATTTTTTTCGCAGGAAGACTCCTGTTCGGATGTTTTCCTGTCTTTGGTAGGCAGCGAGGTTGGTGGAAAAATGACACGTTTTCTGCACCAAACAGTGAAAGGTTTCTGTGTACATCTGGGCAACTAGAATTTTTCACTGTGCAACTTTTCCACGCAACAAAGTTGACCACGAAATTGCTTGCCTGGCAAATCAACAATAAAGTGAACAAGGATGAAAACAAACGGTTAAGAACATTCTAGTACTGAAGGAACGTAAGCCCTTACCGCATAGATAATATATGACGTAAATTGAAATGAGATGCAGGATTCATCTTGAACAACCCGATAATAAGTAGAAAGGTATAAGAACTTATCCACGCAGAATTGAGAATCGTGTGCAGGTCCGATGGCTACATGTGACGTCGAGGGCAAGATTGGTCAGGCCATACGTAGCAAAGATAGGTCAGGTGCCAAACTACCTGGCCATGCGGTGCCCCTTCCTGGTCAAAGCTCGATAAAAAGGTACCTCAATAAATAGATAACTTGCACAATGCTAAATAAGAATCAGAACAGATCAAAAAGGTTTATTACGGTCTACAAGGAATTCACTGACAAGCAAGTTTTACTTCGAGATGCCCATTCAGGACCCAATCAGAGATGGATTTTGTTTCATGATTGTCAGACTTTCCACGAGCCACTTGGAATAGAAAAATACAAAACCATCAAGAACTCGGAGAAGCAAATTACCAAAAATGAACAGTAAATGTAATTACACAATTGTTCACCATGAACTGAAAATGTTTGTGAAAAATGATAAACTTGATCTGTAGGAAGAAACGGCTAAACAAACATCATACAGCCAATAGAGTTCCATGTTCAGTTAAGCTCAAAACTCTTGGGTAGCAGCCGAAAATCGCAATAAGTTAAGACCTGAGTTTCATTGTTTCAGCTTCTCTCTTGAAGCAACTACCTTTCCGTTTACAAGGGCCTTTCGCAGCAAAACCTCTAAGCTTGTTGAGCACATTCCTCTCACTAATCCGCAATCGCAAGGAATGATACAACTTCCTCGCTCTGATGCAACAAATGCTCTCCAAGGCTTTGATTTCATTGTCTAGTGACGCTGTGCCATACAGTCTTTCTCTCATATCAGCAAGAGATCCCAACGCCGAACGAACACTTGGTGTAAGTAACATATCGTTGCTCATGTCAGCGATTTTACTCAGTGAAGGCAAAAGCTTGCCCTCTGCTGAAGACATGGTGGGTATGGAATCTAGAGAATCCCCAGAAACAGCTATAGCAAGATTCAAGACTGTATATGCCTCGTCGCATAGCAAGATAATGTAAAGTAATATCAGCAGTTCGGTCTGGGGTTCACCGTCAAATGAGATCTCAAAGTATTCGGAGTTCTGGCTAACACATCCTGAGTAACCCAATTTTCTCCACATGGATACCCTTGCTCTATTATGACGCCAAGAGAATGTCGAAGAGCTCCACTTGACCACCAAATCAAAATCAATGTTGACTATGTCAAATTGATTATCTGCTTCAGTGAACCCATATCTATGTAGTAAAGCTGCATTCCCAATTACACCATACGTATTAAAGACCTGAAAGATACGCATAATATCATTCAGTGAAATCAAGTGCGTAAATCTTCTACCAAGAACCTTACAAGTCTCTGGGAAGTGAAAACAGCTGTGAGTCTCTGATGCATGCCTCATCAATGAAATTCACTAGGGTAGTGAAAGGGAATTTACTATCACAATACTCTTTAACGGTTTTTTTCCCCCTCAGTGCCAAGAAACTATGTATTTGCGACAAGCCAAGAACAAGATGCCTCAGGCACCATCATAGTACTTCAGGAATTTTCGCCACTTATTTTTCTTTGGATGAAATTCCCGAGCATTCAACACAATAACTTTCCCTTTCATAAAACCATTCTAGTGAACTACTCCAATACAAATTTCATGCAAAGCATGCCTAAACTTTATCGATCGTTAACTCAAAAGAGCTCCAAACCAAGCAAGTAACGCAATAGATGCAAACCTCAACTCCAGCCTTGACATCCTTCACAACAATCATTTCAAAAGCTATGGGCTCGTCATCCTCCATATGTTGTTGTAAATTATCTGAAGATCCAATCTCCGTGATTTCAAAATCTTCTTTCTGTCGCACGCTGGTACTGCCAGGATTACCATCAATGTCAGTGTGATCATTGTCCTCGGATTCCCCATCTGATGCAGCATTGGTGAAGTGTACATCCTCAGCTCCAGTCTTGTGATTGAATCTATGTTTCCAAAACATGCAATAGTTTCAGCAGTTTTATAAATCAAACACGAAAGAAGTGCATAACAGTATAAAACTATCCAGTAACTTGAATTATACAGTAAATAATTTTTTTTTTCGAAATATTCATCACGCATATTATCAATCAAAATCCATTTACATGGATAATTTCGGAATTTTTTCACAAAACTCATTCCTGAGTCATCCCCTGTCATAAGAGAAGGAACTTGCAGAATAGGTTGAAGCAAGATACCTCACAAACTTCAGTATTCAGCAGTACGTCAAAATATTTTAATAAGACTCGGTGATCGAGATGAGTACTTACAAGTCTGCCAGAGGAACCATCCCAAAGCCATGATAATCATCTATCTGAAATGACCTGGATGCTACTAGAGTCCGGGCAGCAAAATATTCTTCCGCCCCAAAAAATCGTGGATCAATCTTCGAGGGAAAGGAATCCATAAGAGGCAGAATACACTCCTTCCAATCCTGATAAAGAAGAACTTTATCCTCCTTCACAGTCTGCCCACAAAGTTCACCAAAACCATGCAAATGAGAACCTTAACTTGACATCAAATAAGAGATAATCTGGAGGTAAACAACGATCAAAGTATAACATCAACATAAATGAACAATTGGCTCGTAGAAGACGTTGTTGTAAGGCCAAGTAATCATGAAATGCTGCACCAAGTTTCTGATACAAAGTAATGTGAACGTCATTCTTTTTATTCTTCGGCATGATTCTATCATTTGTTCACCACTACATCTTGTTTGTGTGAACACACAAACAAGATGATAAATGTTGCAATAATGCTCATACATTACAAAATCCGCCATTGTTTCGACGTAAGGATGACTAACTCATATTCAACATTCCAATCTTGCAAAAAACCACCTCTCAATATGCAACATAAGAGAGCCCGTTGTTCCTATCAAACCTCACCTAAAAGAGAGCTTTCGACACTAGAAAAGTCAGCATTCACATAGAGCAACTACTACCTTATGAAGCTCCGTCCCCATCAACAGCGAGTCGACCTCATCCTCGCTCCAAACCAACGGCAAGCACTCCATCTCCGGCAACACCCCAAAATACCCCGCCCAAGGCGACACATCCCCCAAGCTCCTCTCATACATGATCGCGACCGCTAACCCCAAGCACCCGCCCAATCCGGCCTCCTCGATCACGTCCCTCGCGCCCGTGGTCTTCGTCGTCAGACACGCTTGTTTCGGTATCGTCGCCACGAGATCTCCTTCCTTCAACTCGCACCTCGAGTGGACCGAGATTCCTACGTCGACGCCGGCGTCGAGGATTTGGAGCGCTTCGCTGCATTGGATTTCGTTGGAGTTCATCCAGCGCTTGAAGTATCGCAAGCGCCGGGTTGAGAAGGCGGCGGCGGCCATGGCGCCGGATGGGAGTGGGGAGAGTTGGGAGGTTTTGAGGAGGGCGTGTTGGTGAGTGGTGATGGGCTGGGAAGTGGATCGGTTTATTGGGCTGGGCCGCTGCTTGAGAGAATAGGGGTTAGAAGCTGGGCTGCTTTTTGATATGAGATCTAAAAGCCCAACTTCGTCGTGGTCTCGAGAAATATCATACCCAATACATTTGTACTGGATGTTCCAGTACGAAGAGTTTGTCACGCTTACAAATTTCTATGATCCATTCCTCAGGGGAAAAAATATATATATGATCCAATCACACACTTACGAACTTTTGATTTTACATATGTATGATATGACAATAGGCGAATACCAAAATCCCAGTTTAAAGTAAAAATGTTGATCCTTTCATATGGAGCGTCTTTTGCGATCAAATGATGCTTAGATAAGTAACAATCAGATCCCAAATACTTCGAGTTAATCTTAAGAAGTTATCAGAACTCGTTTGCATTTTATGCTTATTTAAGTGAGTTTTGCTTTGGATCTTTATTCATGTTATTTAGCTAGGGAAACTCCAACATGTCATATCTTATAAACAAGTCACTTTTTTTTTTTTTAATATAGTCACTTTTTTAAGATAAGGGTTATTAATGTTAAAATCGAAATAAACAGCATCTATCAACTTTTTGATTCTCATAATTAGAAGGTGCGATGAAATATCAATTAAATAGTAATATTATTTCGTAGTAAAATATATATCGTACAAAATTGAAATAAATTTTAATATATTTTACTCCATCCGTCCCACAAAAGATACAACATATACATATTTTATATTATTTTATACGCATGACAAGTCTCGTTTTTTATATCAAATCACATCTAATCATCCCAAAACATGTATTAGATTGAAATATGTCCAATCAGATCTAATACAAATCCCATTGATATTTCATGATATATTTATAAATAAAATTACGTTTGATCGTCGTTACACACGTATTAAACTTTGCATCGATATGTATGTCAAGTAAATTCATTTTATTTTATTTTTATAGGATGAAGGGAGTATGAAATAAATATTTTTCAACAAAATAATTTAAATCATATTAAATTCTAAATTTATTATCAATGTATATCATCTCCACATCCTCATATTAATAATAGTCTAATCTATTTATATTGATAAACTCTTGTTAAGCATATATGCTCAAGAATCTTAACTCCGTTTAAAAAAAAAAAAAAAAAAAAAAACTCAGAAATTACTTACCCATGTCAACCGATGATGAATACGAGACCTAATATTCCCCTATCAAGTTAACCTTTACTCAGACCCTTTCCCCCCAACCCCAACCCCGTCCCTCGCAACTCCGTCTCCTCCCGCGACCTCTGGTTCCGCCTCTTCGTCCCTTCCACCGCAGATGAATAATGACATTGGATTCCTACACAATGATATTAGGCTGCACAAGTAATTAGGGTTTTTAGTCTTGGAATAATTGCCAATGAAAGCCAACCTTAACATTAAGGTTTCCATCATACGCATTTGAGTAACTTTCCATGATCAATCCCAATTACTTCCGACTGCTGAATACTATTCCCATTGTCTCATCATACGCATTTATGTTTTTGATATGCTTAGTTAGTTAAGGTAGTAGGAAATAATTTGGGAAGTAGTTAAACTAGAAAATAGTTAGATTAAGATGTAGTTAAATTAGGAAATAATTAAAATCATAAATAATTAAATTAGAGAAATAAGTTAGGAAATGATTAAATTAAAGAAATAATTTAAGTTATATCAATATAATCATAACATTTCATCAATCATTATTTTTTAAGTTGATTTTTTGAATGAATCAACCATAACAAATATTCATATATAATTTAAAATCTTGAAAGAATTTATCTATAAATGTTTAATTATTTCAAAAATTATTACGTTATATTTTCAACATAATATATGATTGAATCGGTTTATATTGATTGCATATGATAATGTTAAATTAATAGGTAAAAAAATGATAATGTTTAAGATATTTTCATTGAATTATAATGTTAATTAATGAGTATGGGTGTGATCCCAATGGAAGACGCCCTGCGCTTCTTCGGTGTCATTCCCAAAAGAAACGCACGACGTCTTTTCTCATTACATTTTGAAAAAAAACATAATTTGATAATTAATTTATTTGTAATTATAATTGGATAATTTTATTTGCAAAAAAAAAATCCAAAAAAATAATTTAAAAAACCATCAAGCACCGAAAGTGTACTACTAGTATTTGTTACACTTCGCATTAATCAACTGAACATATAGATTCTCAGTTAATGCGCTTCTGGGTAGATATGTCATAGATAGATAGATTACACCTGATTTAATTTGGGTCATCTGCATAGTCATAATTTGATCATACAGGCAATATTTGGAAAAATGTGTGCCGGCATTGCAGCTATCCACTTAATACACGGATTAGATGGGAATGGAGTTAACCTATTGGCAAATCAATTAGCATGATTAAGCAAACTGATACAAATCCAACATGTATCAAGCCCAGAAACAGAAAGTGCAAAACGCAGCTTCAAAAACGAGTTGTACATGCAAGCAACAACTCACCAGATTTCTAATACTGACATAGAACATGCTAGCAGAACAGTCGAACTTTGTCGAAAAACACGCAGAATCGATATCTTTATACCAAGTCTGTTCTATATCGCCATGGCAATCAAATATATACATTTTACATACACACAAAACACAAGATATATAAGGTAACAACTCTTCGCTTATTTTCTCAACACAAACGATTATATTTTTATAGTATGCAGCAAAAAAAAGTAGCACACCATTTAAAACCTACGTGTTTATAGACAGATAACAGACATACCATGGTCTCCGTCGAAGATAATAGAAGAATGTACCTCGCTTGCTATAACACTCCCCAACGTGAAGCGAGCTGTAGACTCCCAATTCCGACAGCAAGCCCTTGCTCAAATAAGGAAGAGCAAGATACCTTGCAGAAGTTTATGGCATCCGGCATCCGAGCACCTCTTCCGTTTCCACGACAATGTAATAGAATGGACGGAACCACAACATGAGGTTTAGCGCAAGACGCCTCTACTTGTGGCCTTTGATATGAGGGTAGAGTCCTAAAACATGCTCTGGCGTGAAGTCGTGCCGCGTCAAAATACCAACAATTGGAGGTCTCTGCATTGTAGTAAATCACAACCAACATTATATGCATATTCACGCCTTAACAGATTTAACCAAGATGTTAAGTACCAACATTCATCCAGGGGGTGCGAGAGAAAGAGATCGAGAGCATCATACCCCTTGACTTTTGGGGACGACACACATGTGCCTAAGTGCGAGTTCCCGAAATAGTATAGCAGCTTTAGCCAACGACATTGTCTCAACAACTGTATATGGAGATGCATTGGTTATAGGATGGAGATCAATGTACATCTCCATTTCTTCCTCCTCGAATGTGATATCCTCGATTTTGATCCCCTTTCCTGAGCCAGGCTTAGCAAAGTCGACTGGCGAAAACTTCTTCAGGATATCTCTACCATTAAGCTCCCTTTCTTCTGAGAAATACTTGGCCTTGAGCAAAACCAGCAGATGTGACCTCAAGACTAACCCACACAACTCAGGCGCATCAGAGAAAGGAGGTTCGTCTACAACCGGGAACGCATTATGGTTCGTCAACTGCAGAGAGTGAACTATGTTGGCAACCTTTTCCACACCAGCAAATGTGACTAATGGTCCGGTAACTACATCGCCGGCGACTAACTGCCTCATGTAAGGCTCAGCATGTGCCTCCATGTATGGCAAGCCCTTTAGTTTCACAATTTGGTCATAGACGCCCTTGTTGAAGCAATCCGCCACTGTTTTTGATATGAGAAGAACCAGCATCACTAAGGGAAGCAGTAACAGATCGTTTGTAAGCTCGAGGAGTATCACACAGAGTGAGACTGTCATTCTCATGGTGCCACCCAGGAATGAGGCAGCTCCGAGCAGGGCGAAGAGACCAGGGTCTAACGTTGACATGGTATCAAAAAGTCTCCCAACCAAACGACCATAGGTCGCTCCAGCCAAAATAACAGGGATGAATAATCCAGCAGGGATTGCTATTCCATAGGTAATGATACCAAGAAAGTAGATGGTAGTGAAAAATATAAAGAGAGAGGAGATCTTGAATTCTTTCTCGGTGCTGGTGCTGAACAGATTCCGAATAGCATCATCATTGGTGTTGAGGAAGAGTGATGCTAGATCGTTATAGTAGCCAGACTCGCACTGGAAGCTCTTGTAGTTGCCTGATTCGCTCTCGCTCGGACACTCCTCTTTTGCACTCGATGGACAAGCTGTGCACTTTACTAGCCATGGAAGGCCAAATGAACAAGCTGTTGTCAGGACTGATATAAAGATGACGAGTAGTATTTTGATGTAAGGGCCTTTTCTGCAGAAGGATAAGCAGAGAGTAAAGATCAGAAGGATAAACAACATTGAGACAACCATACAACAGCAAGGACGCAAATTTTGACACCAGTGATGGAAACAAAAGAGAATACATGAAAGCCTAAGCATTCAAATAAGAGAGCACGCAGGACGTCAAGGTCAAACAGATTATTGCATACTTCGTCTAAGTGGAAGCAAATCATGCTCTGACAAAGTCCATTTGTTCATAAATAAGCATTCATAATAGAACATAGAAGCACTTGGGCACTCAATTCTGAAGAGTCAGGTATCAGGACAAAGAACGGTTTTATATGCAATTTAAGCTGTATGGATCAATTCTGTACAATTAACAAAATGCAAATATCAGACAGGAATAGAATTTGAGACATACTCGTTTATGATGCTGTACACACGGAGGACCTTGTCAATAAGATAGTTATATATGCTTCCAAAAATACCACCAACTCCTCCCAGGAACAGAACTGCAAGTAAATCTTTACCACTGTAAGTTCCCTCCGCTGAGCTCACATCATACATTATCAGGCCACCATTACCAAACAAGCCGCATTTTCCAGTAGAACAAAATTCGATAAAGGCTCTCAGCACAATTGCAACCACGGCTGTCGTAAAGAATGTCCTCCATAGAAGTGCACTCCGCCACCTGAAGCATGTTCAAAAATTGTTATCGCTCGCTTAAACACTGACCCCAATGGCAAATGTCTTTGAGTAACAACCAAATATGACAAAAAACAAAACTTGAACTTCCCTGCAGGGATGGAGAAAGAATTTTAAATTCAAACGATTTTCCTTTACAGAATAATCAGAAAGATCAAATAATGTTGTGATTTAACCCTCGAGACAATCCCAGAATTTCAATCTAACAGATAATCGATCAATTCACAAGCACAATTCATAATAAATAAGAACGAAAAACAGCATCAAATTTACGCGGGAAAAACCCTCGATGGAAAAAAAAACCCACAGGAACATAAAACTCACTAATCAAGGAATAAGATTACAATAATTTCTCTTTTTGACATCGCTCTCTCTCCTGTGTATCGCTTTTGGAAACCCTAATTTTCTCTTTTCTTATTTTTTTACACAATAAGGATATATTTATAGAGGAAAAAATTCAAAAGTCAATGTCAAAAAATAACAATCTCCGCCTTTGTCATTTACTTTACGATCCATACCAGAGCAACTCACTAGCGAACTCACGTGTCAGAGTCTGGCACGTCCACTCATCCCTCTTCGCGTGACAGGGATACTCCACCACAAACACAGTATGAAGAAACGTTGATCAAGTCTAAGCAATGTTCAAACTTGATCTTGGGAACTATCTTGATAAACATATCTGTCGCATTCTGCTTTGTGTGAACTTACTTGAGATCTACAATCTCGGAAGTCAACCACTCTCTAATCTTGTGATAACGAACATCAATATACTCTGTCCGAGCATGTAACACCTGATTCCTTACCAAGTAGATTGCACTCTGACTGTCACATATGTGAACATCTTTTTCCTGCTTAAACCCAAACCACAATGTTTTTTTCCTACCCTCTGTTAATGCCATATACTCTGCTTCCGTGATAGATAATGCAATCACATTCTACAATACAGATCTCCAGCTCACAGGTCTACCACAGAAAGTAAAAACATATCCATTCGTAGACCTTTTGGAATCCAAGTTACCAGCATAATCAACATCAACCATCCCCACCACATCACTCCTTGCACTCTGACTATCAAATAAGATGCCACAATTTGTAGTCCCTGTCAAGTAACGAAAGATCCAATTCACAGCATTCCAATACTCTCTACCTGAATTCGCAATATACCTTCTGACGACATCAACTGCCTCATCAATGCCTGGTCTGCTATAAACCATGACATATATTTAGCACCCAAACGCATTAGCATACGGTACAATAGATATGCGCTCCACTTTTTCTTCTGAGTCTCGACACATCTGAGTAGACAACTTGAATTGCGCACCTAAAGGAGTGGAAGCAGGTTTTGCATCTCTCATATTAAACCTTTCCACAATCTTTTCAACGTAATCCTGTTAAGTCAACCACATCTTCTTCGTTGCTCTGCTCTTCTAATCTCCATACCAAGGATCTTCTTTGTAGCACCAAGATCCTTCATCTCAAACTCCTTGCCTAACATCTTCTTAAACTGAAGAATATCCTTCTTTCTCTGAGCAGCAATGAGCATATCATCCACATATAAGCTGAGCAACAAAACAAAACCATC
>LIEC01009986.1:0-19424 GCA_001925005.1 Drosera capensis | reverse complement strand
TCCTCACTCGGTGTTATTTCTCGGCTTGAAAGGGATCGACTTTAACAGGAACATGGCCGAGGGTGTCCCTGTCAACGAATTTGGGAGCTGGATGAGAGGCCTCCTTGCCTCATTAGGGCCATGGTTAAGATGGATCACTTTCAATGGCTTGTACGATTTTGGATATGTGCTGTTGATGTTGAATGAAGCACAGACCCTGCCAGCGACTTCAAATGACTTTATTGAAGCTCTGAGGATGTGTTTTGGGCTGCAACTGTTCGATGTCAAGGTAATCGCCGAAGGGAATGGCTTATTTGATGGCAAGAAGCGGGAGGTTGGGCTCAGCAGGTTGGCGGAGTTGATGGGCGTGGAGCGGTCAGCAGGGGTGGCGCATCAGACAGGGTCCGACAGCTTGTTGACGGCCAAGTTGTTTGGGAAGATGAGGGATAGGGGCTTGAACGTGCATGGGTTCCAAAGTTGCCTATATGGGATTGATCGAAGCGATGCACGATATCCTAGTCCCATAATCATGTCCTGGATTAACTCCCCACCTCCTCCTCCTATGATTTTCTACCAATGGACTCCGCCTGTTTTCATGCCATATCCTAACGGTTTAGGTTATCGATTCTAGACGAATGATATTATAATTTAGTGATTAGATTCGTTTAGTCGAAATGGATTTATAGGTTACTTTTCCCATGGTTCATATTAGTATTTGTTCGAATGGAGTGACTACTGTTGCAAGGTCTCCTAGTTTACTGTATCTCACGTTTATGTGTAGGGAAATTGAAAATGACAAAGTAACAAGTTCGCAAAGTGTTGCGACAAGCTTGCTTTTTTTTTTTTTCTTCATTTACAAGCAATCATCGGCATGGTCTTTTCGTCTTTGAGATTTTAGGTGTTTTGAAAAACAAATAATATTGTATTATTATTTTCTTGGATGTCGGTTTTTGCTGTCAATTAGTGTTTTGAGTTCTTTCTTTGGAAACGGATTTTGAGTTCTTTCTTGCTCGATCAGTGGGCTTTTATTGCTATCCTTGATTAGTGCTTTGACTTGCTATATATCCTGGATGATTAGTATTTATGCTTGCTGTCAATAATAATTGGCTATACTTGCTATCCGCATATGTGGCTGGATACTTGAATTTGAGTCCGAGATTGATTATTCTCTGGCTCAGAGCTCAAGAAGATTTCACCGGTATGTTTTGAGAAATATGGCATTTTAGGCGTGTTGCTACTGTTCGCATTTTAGGACATGTCTTTGAAAAGAGAAAATGATTATAACAAGATCTATTCTCAGTTACATGAACTATCCTCTATTATCCTTTCTGTCTCTTACTCCTTCAAGTTGTGATCGTACCCTTGACTTGTACTTGACCCCGCCGTCTCATATTCAAGTGAAGAACTGCTCCTTGACAAAGGGACGGATTGCGTCACAATCTTCCTGCAGCGAGCATTTTCATCCTCATCATCATCGTCCGTTCTCAAAGTGCATTTCTCCCCTAGTAAAATCTTCTTCGTCCAGATCGAATCCTCATGACGAAGCTTCTTCTGTGGATCCTCGACCCTTTGTCTCACCGACTTGGCCCCTGGCATCCTCATGCTTATGCTTCCCATCAGATTCCTCCGCGATCCTGACTTTGACATGTAGTTCTGGAGTGTTGATGACCTGTCTATCTGTGGCGACAACGGCTTCCTATCTTGGCCGTTTTCTCCTCCTGCTTCTTGCTCTAACTGCGCCGCCAGAGCTGCAGGTGGTGTTGGCAATGGTTTCTGAGTGTAATCTTCCTGGGTGTCTATGCTTGTCTGTGATGGTGGTGGATGTGGCGATGAAGTGGTGGTGTCTGTTGTGGCCATTTTGTCGGGATTGGAGGCTGCTGGGGTTTTCCGTGATCGACCACCACATAGGCCTCCAATAACTGCAACAAAAACGGCCATCCATGCTATGTGTAATGAGAAAGTTAGTGTTGGATGATTTAAGGCATACGACGATAGGGTGTGAGGTGACGGTGTCCCTTCCACAGGAAATAGTCTTCCCATGGCGGAGATCACTGAAAAGGTATGATCCCCTCGTCTCCACCCCTCTTCTTCTCTTTTGTTCTATTTCATTTCTTCCTTCATTCTCTTGGATCTCGAACAATTGTTGACAATGAATATCTTCTTCTTGGTTTTTCCTAGCGCTCCTTGACTTTCTTGCAAACTTCCTGAAAAAAATTATGTTTTTGGTATGTGTCGCCTAATGCATTAGGAATTGTAGAGGAGAATGCTCTAACTTTGTGGAAGGAATTAATTGAATGGCATGAAAAGGAAAGAGAACAATGGATTTCTGATTCTCTTCTTTTTTTGTCTTGTAGAAATTTAGAAGTTCTATTCAAAGTAAAATTTTATCTGTCAGCCGTTAAGCCAGGAATTTGGTGTGACTCTGCTTTAGCGGGAGCAATCTTACTAATATTAGAATCCAGTGGCTTCATGATGTAATTCTGCTGGAAAACTTTGTTATCAAACAAGGCAAAAGTGTGTCCCAAGTGTCTACGGATTTCCTTTTTTTACTGATAGAATTGTCATGCTTTTCTGGCATGGCATCAGGTAAGTTCACCAAGTGCTTTGGTTGTCGTTCGCATTTTTCACTGACTGCGTTTGAAAAAGGTTAGTACTTGCTGGTGAGAAGGCTTTTGAAGTAATTTTTTGATGACATAGCAGCCGTCAGTAATCAGTTTGACAGGGTGGACAATGTCCACTTATGAAGCAATGAAGGAGCGAATGCACTCTCAATTAGGTCCTACTACCTGGTTTGCTTGATCGGAACTTTTTCTGTCAGTTTCCTGGTTTACAGCTCTTTTTTTTCATGGAATTCGTTCTTCATGTAACCAGAACATGTTATTTTTATGTTTTCTATGGATCGCAACATATCAATCTTTTTTCGGTTGACCAAAGAAATCCTTCGGGATTTCCGTTTAAGAAAAACATATCAATCCTTTCGTTATCTGTTTGGTTGATCATGAACTCGCAAGATGCTTAACTCAGCTTATAATGATCAGTTTGTTTTTAGATATGGAAATAGTAATAAATCTGGACTCAAATCCTGATGCTAGAATATTCAATAGCTTGTGGTAATTGATAAAGATAGATTGGCCATGTGGTTGTTTCGTAACTCTGTTTTGCACACCTCACGCATTAAAAGTTTGATAGGATTCATGGGACTTATCGTTACTGTTAGAGATACTAAACTTCGATTGGGTAAAATCTACGGCAACAACATAAATAAATCATGAGTCTCTCCTCCTATTTGTCAATTAGTTTTATAAGTAAACCTCATGTTTATACAATGAACCTCACTGTGGTGTATTACATCCTGTTATGAGTCGAACTAAGCCTGTAATCAGTTCGCTTTTTTTTATATATATATAACTTTGAGAAGCTTTTAGAATGAACTACTGTCAATAGCACTCCATGTTGTAATGCATGTTATTTGCACAGCTCATTGCAAGTTTAGAAAGGTCTCATGGGTCCAGTCGTTCTGCCTAACCAAACATAAGATATCTTTGGTGTGATGAATAGTCGTCTATCTGTATATAGTCCGCAATTGGTTTTTTCTTTTCTTTTGTGTAAAGCACAAGCAGCCAGAGGGCCCGGAGCAGCCAAGTTCAGCCGAAAAATATTTTGAAGATTCACACGAACATTATGTGACGCTGAATTAGCTTGTTTCTTCGTTCATTCGACGAGGGACACGACTCAGCGGTAGAGATTATAGCTGATCGTCTATTATTAACCAGGCTCTACATTGTAACCATAATGTTTTGCATCAGGATGACTAATTAGTTGAAAATGCATGGTCTTCTCTAATTCTGACATGAATTGCGTCTCAACAGGCCACTATTTATGAAGCACAGGATTACATTCCAAATGTTCAACAGCATTTTTCAAACAAGCAACACTTGAGGCACATGAATCAAAATGTGTTTTTATCGAGAACAAGAGCTTTGTTCTGAGGAGAACACGAAGATCAAATTGCTTCAGCAGCAGTCTTACTTCCTGATGTAAGGAGTCTGCTCATATACAGTAACTAAACCAAAAACAATACTGCTACAATAGGATTTCGCCGCCAAAATTGGGAAATGAGAATGTGCCACTCTACAGCATCAGCCAACCAAAAAATGAGAGACGTGTTGGCCCACAAATAAGAGACTCTACAACATTATCTACGCAAGCTAATTACACCAGCAACTAAACTCCATACACCTGACCTCCTCCATATGCAGCAAAACCCACAAATATAGACCGTTGTACCATGACATATGTGGCCGCAGCAGGCCTACGCAACATGACGCACGGTACAGGAGCAGGGCATGTGTCATGGACCCTAATCCACCCATCAATCCTGTTGGAATATATATTATATATTGATAGTGTCAAATATGGTCGTTGTAGTGGAGAATATAGCCGTTGTAGAATATGGCCGTTGTTAAACGGTATAGATACGGAACATGTGTATAGAACATGTTAATATAATTATTACATTAGTTTCCTATTTATAGAGCGTATATTGAAGAATATGCTATAGAATATAGAATATACTACAACGGTCATATTTGATACTATCAATATAATATATATTCCAACAAATTCCATACACAAAACCCTCGAAGCTCTCAACTCGAACCCCCATTTGTCTAAGCTTCCCAAACAACTCCGCAGTCAAGAGGCTACTGGACCCGGCCTAATGAGCCACACCCACAGATCGTGCCACACCAAAGTGTCTCGCCAACCTCTCCAACCCACATCCACGAAACCCATTCCCCTCGGTCACACACCCATCGCCCAAACACTGTGGCGGATCCAGCTTTCGGATCCAAGGAGGTCCAGAATGTAATATAATTTTTTGATAAACCCTTCAAAAAAGATGCGGATCATGTTGGATCAAACTCCAACTAACATGTCATTATTATTAATCACACAAAAAATACTAAGAGGGAGAGATAGTCTGATCTCTTTACCTCTCTACAGCAAAAACAATGGCATCATTGTTGAGAAATAGAAGTTAAGAGATTAAAAATGTTGAGGAGACAAAAAAAAATTATAGTGAAGATTTGATTATATGACTTGATCTATCAAAACAACTCAACAAGTCTTTTACAAGGATTATATGACCACTAATATATTATACATCACCAAAGTAGTTCATCAACCTAATTTATGAGATATCATGAATGCTAAGATGCATGAAAGTAGAAGAATATATGAATATAACAAATATATGAATAAGAAAGTGCATGAACTAATCAAGTTTATTTTTCCAACATTTCTCCTTAAACTTGATTGCTTCCGTTGACTTCGATCCATGCACAAAGTCTTCAAACTTGAGTGCCTTAGTCAAAATGTCAACTACTTGGTCATTGGTCTTCACATGTGGTAAGCTCCAATTCCTTCTTCTAAATATTCTCCCTTATGAAACGAAACTTCATATCGATATACTTCCTTTTATCATGGAAGATTGAATTCTTTGTCACGACAATAGCAGATTCATTATCGCAATAAATCCTAGTAGCCTTCTCTTTTGGGTTGTTAATCAAATGCAACGAGTCAATACACTGAACTTTCAACTATACCAAATAAGCTCAACAAATCTAAACAAATTCAAAAGCCAACACACGGCTGATCTACGAAAGCTTCACAAAGTTGTGCAGACCACACAACAGCAACTCAATGATCATATTCGCCTTAACGACACAAAATTTGGACTGCTTGAAACCAAACTTCAAGTTGTTCAAAGGAATATCTTCTCTGAACTCAAAGCAATACGACTTGCCGTTGAAGCTCTTCCTTCTACCCTCCATGCTAACAAAAAAAAAGAGAAGAAGACTACAACAGAGCAGCAGAGGACTTCAGAAAAATGAGCAGTAGCTCAGGAGGAGACCACTACAGCAAAGGAGTCTGCAGCAAAGCGAAAATATACCTTCAAAAGAGAAGGAGAAAAGTTTGCCAAGATATCTAGGCATCAATAGGAGCAGACCTCAAGACATAGAATCATGGGAGAGCTATCTTATGAAAAATGCAAAAGACAACACAGAGAATCAGAGAAAAAGCCTCAGAAACGCTACAGAGGATCAGAAGAAGAACATAAGCATCAGGACAACAAGGGAAAAGAGCATCGAAGGTAAAGGTATATCTCTCTACTACTATGTTGTTTAATTTTTTTGTTTAAAAACAATATAACTAAGTAGTTAGAAAAATTAAAAACTTGTTGTTTTATTTAGGAGTTTTGTTAGCATCAATTTAGGAGGGATTGATAGGAATGTGCAATCCCTCCAATTATATAGAAACTGATGGAACAAAACTAAGAAGTATTAACCATGATGTTGTTAGTGTGCTCAGGTTAGTAATCAAGTATGTAGTTGTAATCTAGATAGGATGCTGGAGAACAGATGGCTGTAGATGATGAGCATCGTGTGAGCCATCGGATACATACTACTACAAAAGACCTGTAAATACTTCAGGATCTGGAATTGAGCTTGTAAACGAGGACCAACACAACAAATCAAGAAGTGTATCAGATCTGGGTGCAGACTAAGGTTATAGAAGGGACTAGGTGAAGACTAGGGTTGTAGAGAGCAGACTAGGTCTCACAGTACTAGATACAGACTGAAGGTTGCAGCAAATTGGAATACAGCAGATGGTTTTTAGGATTGGGCAAAGGTTTGGAGTCAGTCAAATGATGATTTGAGATATAGAAAACAACAATATGAGAATCTGAAGTAGGTGGACTGTCAACATCAGTTAAGGACATACGTGACAAGATATCACTATACGTGTTGCAAGGTTCGTTTCATGAGCTTATAAGAGGAATCGTTGAGGCTCATTGAAAGAAACTGTAGAACTTGAGATTGAAAACACAAGAGTGCAAAAACAATCAGAAATTCACAGATCTTTCAAGGGAGCCAAATCGTGAACACAGAGAAGAGTTTGTTAGTCGGCAGAAGAAGAACGAAACCTGCAGCAGAGTCCAGCAAATTGGATCTGTGCAAAGATTTGAGTTCTTCATCTTTTGTATAAGTTAGATAGCATGTAAAAAGAAGTTTTCTTATAAGGTATAAACAAAAAGATAGTGAACTCACTTCTTGGCTTGACTAATCTGGTCACCAGGGGAAAACTGGACTAAGCACTCATTTATCAATTGATAGCGAGTGTTTGAACCAGTATAAATATTATGTCCTTTATTTATTTTTATTACTTGATATTTAGAACTGTTAAAAACTAATCATCACAATCATCTGTTACAGACCACCGAGTGTCAGCTACAGACTACCCAAGTGGTGTGCATAGAATAATGGTGTACAAAGAACTTAAAATCCGCTGCATAATTCCAAATATTTTTTAATCAACCTATCCACCCTTCTAGATTGAGTCTTGGACCTTACAAAAACTAAATACACAAATAATTTCTCAGGTAATACCAGCTTGAGTATCTTTAGTTTTGAAATAGTATGAGATATTTTTCAAAATGTACTTCCTTATGTTCCTTTTTTCTTTATACCTCATGGAAACAAGATTACTCAAAAGAGTAATAGTTTCAGTCTTTTTGTGTTTTGTAAAACGTTTCTCAAGTTCGGCAAGAAACGATTTGACATTAACCTCTTCAAACGTAGTGTTCCTGAATGACTCTAGAATTGTACGTTTCATGATCATAAGACTAATGCGATTTGAGCGTTCCCACTTCTTTATCTCCCTCTTTTCATTGGGGGAAGATGTATCCGTAAGAGTAACAAGTCGCTCAATCCGAAGTGCAAAATATAGATCCATGCAACTGAGAACTTTCATTACGTTCTCTTTTCATTGCTTAATGTTTGTGCCGTTAAGCACATGGATACTATTAATATTTATAGATATTGTAACAGCAAAATTATTGACTAGAAAAGAACAAAAGATAATATAAATAACAAACTCACAATTATTATTTAAATATATCTTTAATTTATAGATTCAAATAATGACAAAACCCATCACAAGATACCTACCACAACATTGATTTTAGTCTTTGAACAGAAAATCAACTTGTAAGTGGTACTCTTGATGTAGTAGTCAAATATTGACAATAAAATCCTATCAAACATCAAGACTTTCTTTGGATCGACTTAACATTTACACGAAAAACCTAACAATTGTCACATATTTATTACCATAAGCATGTTTTAATTTCGATCAAATAACAACCTTCTTTTGAGTCGATCGCTAAACGCATGGAATTAAAACACACACAAAACATCTTAATATTCTAGATTAATCAATTTATACAAAAGAGGTTATTTTGACAACATATTGCTTCAATTAACTAATCAAGAATATTAGACATAAAAAACAAATTATATATCACTATTGTCAAGTATTGAATTTGAATCTATAATTTTACATGTATACCATTTAAATATTTAATAAATATAAATCTGAATCAAACAAATAATGGCATATATATATATATAACAAGAAGCATAGTGTTGTTTTAAAAAAAAATATACTTAGATCAACTGAATCTTATGTTAAAAACTTATGTCAGTCTCTTATGTCAAAGTCTTATATCTTTATCTCAATATAACTTTATCAATATCTTTTCTTAACTGTATGTAATCAAGCATTACTGCTTTCTGTAAACGGCCACACAGAAACCACAGACCTTTCTTTTTCTCCATCTGTGCATGTAGACCAATCCCAATTTGGTAAGCAAAGCAAATTGAAGCAGGACTTGGTCGATGTGTGAGGCGTGGATAACCGAGCCCTCAACTAAATTTTCCCCAAAATCACGCAGATAGTGAAATCCTTTGATAGCTGAAAAAATAGTTTTCTAGGCACAAAGAATATTGCAGAAAAACATTGACAACATCTTGCAATCAGAACAATAACCCTATAATATATATAATTATTTTTATCCCTAATTAATCCACAATTAATTAGGAACAAATACATGAGTCTCTACACAATTGAATCATATATTTTATAAAACGACATATTAGCTCACTTAATATTAATATCCATAAAATCACTAATATTTAGATCAAATTGAAAAATAACACATAATATATAATTAATCTATATAATTAGATTATCCAGATATACGTAATATGAGTCCACTAATTCAATTGTTTCTTTCGTATCCTCATATCCTGGTAAAATTTTGTTAAAAGAGAAAATGATGTAAATATATTGAAAAAAAATAATAATGATAGCTCATATTATGGGATTGTAAGAGTATATGAATTTGAGCCATTGCAACCACCAACACATTATCATTACAGTTGCCTCGAGGAAATGTTGAATGGTCGACATGGTTAGAAGAAGATTACTGTTCTCGAGCCAACCATTTTTGACGGTGTCTTTTGAAACAAAACATACATATGACGTCAACTACAAAGGCATTTCTAGTATATTAATTTGACCCATTGCATCCACCAACACATTATTATTACAGTTGCCTCGAGGAAATGTTGAATGGTCGACATGGTTGGAAGAAGATTATTGTTCTCAAGCCAACCTTTTTTGACGGTGTCTTTTGAAACAAAATATACATATAATGTAGATGCTGAGGGAGATTCTAGGAGAATGGATGCCGGCTTTGTAACCCCCAAATCGTATGCTCAGGTAACTACAAAGGCATTTATAGTTATAACAATCAAAAGAGGGGGAAAATGTGGTGATAAAACCGAATCTGTTTTTTTTTTTAATAGAAAACAAATCTGTTTGATCGACAATAAACTCTTCATAATGCTAAGCAAAAGTTTAACTATAAATAGTATTTTTTTTATTCTAGATAAATTACGAAACGTTAATTTGACACAAAAATTAAGAAACCCATTGATTTCATTGAGATGGAGAAAAATACCACTTTTTTGATGATAAGGAAAAAAGAAAGAAGAATTGTTAGTATATAAAAAGAAAAAATATTGAAGAAAAAAATAATGTGATATTAAATAAATATATTTTGAACTTTTGCATCAAAAAAATCTTATCATTTAAGAAAATATCATAATTCGTATAAAACAAAAATATTTAATAATATATCATAATTTATATAAAACAAAGAGAATATTCTTTTCTCATCTAACCGCTACCTTATCCTGTGAGCTAGAGAAGAATCAAGGGATCCATAAAATCCAAAATGAACTACTGCTAGGAACGTTAATGGGTAAGAAACTTTGTTCATGACGCAGGGAAACAATTGTGCCAGAAAAACAAAAGGCTTAGGCATGGATAAAACAGGAAACCATTGCAGGAAGCCATCCAGTAAATAACCTACAGGAAGAATGTGGTAGAGAAGATGAATAATTACAATTTAAGGCCGCAGTTTGGCAGCGATTGCTGTTGTAGCAACAGGTAATGAATATCACAGGAAGCAAGCAGCTGGAAACATACAGAAAGGGCAGGAATGTGTATATATACAACAAGAAGCAGGGGAAAGGAAATTGGTGAGGATTTCACCATTTCTATATCAATTAATCCTTCTTCATTTAACAGCAAAGCAGCTGTCGAGTGTCTAAGCTGATGCCGCTGCAGCAGCTGGTTCTTCGACCGCCTGTGATGCTGGAAGAAGGGTGCAGATGAGATTGCGGTCTCCATATACATTGTCCACACGTCCTGATCATACAAAACAGACAATGGTATTGTTATAGTTTCCATTTGAAATCTTGAAAGATGATGAAGAGCACGCATTGGCCATAAATATCATGCATGGAGAAAAGGAGATGGCATAAACCAAGCTTTCAGCCAAGATGGATCAGTTTGAAATGGACGAATTTGTTCCCTCAGATGAAAACATCCCGATGAACAAGATCGAGTCCAAACATGGGATGGCGAAATCTGAGGTTTTGCACTTGAGAAGTTTGAAGAAAGTGCGGTGAAAAATGATAAACCACCAATCAGCAGAAACAGTACAGTGATGGGGGATGCATCAGAACTATTCTAAATTAAAGTATGATCTTGAGCCATCAAGTACTTGTCTAAATAAACTACCTGTGGTAGGCCAGAACTTCGCGGACCGTAGCCAGGAAGCAGGGAATGCAGCATATTCCCGAGAGTATGGTTTTGACCAACTATCTGCCATGAGCAGTGATGGGGGATGAGGAGCACCCTGCATGGATAACAATAAAATCGTAGTTGGTATTGGCATCCACATGGTACCATAGAGTTACGCCAAGCTCATCTCGTAGCCTTGCAATTCACATGCAAAAAAAAAAAAAAAAACCACCCATATAGTCCCCATCAATAATAGGGTGTCCAAGGATGGCAAGATGTATGCCTTCTATCCTTGATGTAATACCCTCAGAGAGTGTAAACCCTTGATCATATTGTAGGAGGAAGGGAGTGGGAGTCACTTACAACTGCGCCAACCATTCTTGACTCACAACAAAAGATTTAGTGTTCAAAGAAACAGCAAAGAAACAGAAGAGAGAACGACAGTACTAGATTGGAATGAAACGATACCTTCAGCACATTGTTGTGCAGATCGGCTTTACCCTTCTCAATCTCAGCAATTTCTTCCCTTATAGAAATAAGAGCATCACAAAACCTATCCAACTCCGCCTGCAAAAGAAATTTTTATACAGTAAAACTGGCGTTGAGAATTCTGATGGCAAGTCCAAGCAAAAATGAACCCTTTGTATAAACCAAACCTTGCTTTCACTTTCTGTGGGTTCAATCATGAGAGTTCCTGGAACTGGCCATGACATTGTTGGGCCATGGAATCCATAGTCCATGAGACGTTTGGCGACATCTTCAGCTTCAATACCGGCAGTATTCTGCAATATTATTAATTGCTCAAGTCCTCTGAAATTGAAATTGAAGATATACTTCACTGAAATGATTATTCTCAGGATATTACCTTGAACCCTCTCAAATCAACAATGAATTCATGAGCTACTGTTCCATTGACACCACGGAAAAGGATAGGGTAGTAGTTCTGAAAAATAAAAAAATGAATAAAAATGAACATCCACCAGCACTGCAATTTTTTTTCCCCAAGGCAACAAATAGAATGAAGAAAAATTACTCGACAAAAGCCTTAATTAGAACCCCAGAAACATGAGAAAATCAACTAGCTTATGCAAAGTGCTAGCTAGAGAATTTTCAAACTCTTATCTCTTTGATAAGTAAACCCAAGTATTTGCCATCAGATCCTCCATGGATTATTAACCAATTTAAGAGGGAGTTTCCAATAGAGTGTTGAGAAGAGAATGTTCCAAACCATCTCCACTTCCTTATAGCTTCAAAAAATGCACTACCTTGCTCGCCGGTGCTTTATAAACTATAGCTTTAACCAAAAGTTTGAAACGCGCATACCTCCAATCGTTTAGCCATGTAGTTAGCATTTAGAATGGCAATCTTGGATGCTTCAGTTAGGCCTTCGGAACCCATCATGGCTATGTAGGTGTAAGATATAGGCAAAATCAGTGCAGAGCCCCAAGGAGCGGCTGAAATTGTACCAAGAGGCTGTAGTTTCTCTGGAGCAGGAATTCCACCAGTTGCCACCTTCAAATCACAAAACAAGAAAATCCGTATCTTGATGAGATAGATCTTGTACATGTAGCAAGCTTTCCCTTTTAGCAACGTAGTTTCACTGTTTGGACACAATAAAACCAAACAAGACAGAGAATGCAGTAAAACAAATTTGACTAATTTCTCTGAGTTCACGATGAAAAGTCCCTTTTTCATACTTCTCACTAAAATTTGACAAGACGAAAGCACATACCACAGGATGTGAAGGCAAATAAGGTGCTAAGTGCTTCTTTACTCCAATGGGGCCCATTCCAGGACCTCCTCCACCGTGCGGAATGCAGAAAGTTTTGTGGAGGTTAAGATGGCAAACATCAGCTCCGATCCAGCCAGGACTTGTCAAACCCACCTGAGATTTTCAACGAAAATCTCGCATTTGTTAAAACAAAAAATGCTATTGAAAGTTCATAGGTGTAGTACAAATAACGCGAGTGCAGTAAAAGGCAGGACATAGTATTGGTACGAATAGTATGCTTCCAGTTATATCAACTTTCAACATCTAGGGGATCATCCCCATTCCACATGGTAAGCCGCTCAACCAACTCTTCCAAGAAGAGGAGATGTCAAAGCATCAAAACCTGTTGAATGCGGAGCTACTTTGTGGTGGTGAGCCCGTCAACGAAAGCTGGTTTAAATGATCCTCCGAATTTGCGGGCTATTCGGTTGACCAAAGGAAAATCCTTCGGGATTTCCTTTTAAAGAAACTTTCAACATCTAGATCATGTGTATAGATCATAATGCTAATGCAGATGACAAATCCAAACCTTGAGCGAAAAATAAAAGTAGAGGATGCTCTAATGATAACAAAGCATAACCAGAGCATAAGGAAAACAAAAGAAAAAAGGAACTAAGCGGATAAACCTGTGCATTCATGTTGGCTCCATCCATATACACCTGCCCTCCATTATCATGAATAATCTTGCAGATCTCATCAATTCCTTCTTCATACACCCCATGAGTCGAAGGATAGGTGACCTAAAGTTTAATATTATATTGAACTGTCAGCAATTGCCATGGAAGACTGTTTCCTCTGCAAATAGCTAAAGGAGACAAGAGGGAATAACTTTTTTTTTTTTGGATATGCAGAGTGAATAACTTTTGAAAGAACATGTATACCATGAGAGCCGACAAGTTGTCCTTGTGAGCTTCAGCAGCCTTTCTCAACTCTTCGATGTTGATATTCCCCTTAGCATCAGTTCCAACAGTTACAATTTTCATTCCACACATTGCTGCACTAGCAGGATTTGTGCCATGAGCTGAGATAGGTATGATGCACACATCACGATGACGGTCTCCCTGTGCCTAGAAGTTCAATAATCGGCATATGTTGAGGAGATGCAACAAAAAATATAGGCAGTTTGCATAAACACAAGTAGGACAGCGATATAAGGAATATTTCGGCTAAATGTTCTCCTCACATATATCCCAAGAAATTATGAACCCTTTTCTTTCTCTATCTCAAACAAAATCTCTGACATAAGCAAATGAAAATATCTGAGCATTTGCCCCTCCTCAAAGCTTGCAAATGACAACAGTCACATATATTGTGGTCATTTTTGCTACAAAACAATCTGAACTCCTAAACCAACAATAGTCTGCCTCTCATAACCAACAAAATACGGCAAACTTCTAAATTGCAAAAAAGAAAAAAAGAAAAAGAAAAATAAAAAAGGGAAAGGAAAGAAAGTAGGCAAGTAAGAAAGAAACCTGTGTTTGATCAAAACAAAGTCAAAGTACCGAACAAAAGGTTATCATGCCCAAGTAATAGAAAGGAAAACCCATGCAACGCTTATGCTAATGGAAATTGCTTGCTTTCCAAAAGAATACTCTCTTTAACTTTTTCCTCAAAGTATTAAGCTCACAAACTCAAGAACGACCCCTAAAACAGAGCATTGTCTGATCTAGAAGCTTAAGGACTGAATGATCCATCCGCGAAGAGCTCATTCCAGCGAGTGATGTTCCTAGATATGCATAAGTTGGGAATTGGTCTCTCCTGTCCTTAGGAATCATATAAATCTCAAAAGCAGAAGGTGATTCACAGTATTTGAGTAAGCAAAGTATAGATCATCAAACCTGATGATAAGCTCGGATAACCATCAATCCAGCATACTCCCCGGCGGCACCAGCATTAGGTTGCAGGGAGAAAGAGTCGAAGCCAGTGATGGTACACAACAACTCACCCAGATCTTTGAACATTTCCTGTGGCATCCCAGTGATGGTAAGAAAACTAAATGCAGATAAGAGATAAACCATAGACACATCACAACATAACATACCATAACATAACATGTCATTACCTGATAACCCTCAGCCTGTCCTACGGGTGCGAATGGATGAATATTGGCAAAGCTGGGAAAGGTAACTGGAATCATCTCAGTTGTAGCATTCAGCTTCATTGTGCAAGATCCCAGAGGAATCATGCTGTGGCACAAGGATAAATCTTTCGACTGTAACTTGTGGATGTATCTGAGTAGCTCATGCTCAGTGTGATATCTGATGCCAGCAAGCAGAAGTCAAAGTAAGCATCAAATCCATTAAGCTCATTCGTATTCAGAGAAGCTCAGTGATGGGAATCATACGAGTTGAAAATTGGGTGAGTCAAATAAGGGCTATCCCTCATAAGGTTAGCAGGGATAGCATTTCCCACCCCTGGAGCAAGAGAAGCTGCAGTGAATCCGACCTAACATTGTACAGGAACGTCAATAAATATGCTTTTGCGTATTGCAGGACAAGTGTTAATTATGGTGTACTAGACAGTTCTACTGATGCTTACAGGTTTGCCACCAGCAAAGACTTTAAAAAGCGTATCGACATCTTCCAAAGAAGTTGTTTCATCAAAGGAAACCGTTATCTGAAAGGCATATTATAATACTGAGTGAGATGATGCGAAGTTATCTGGAAGGAAAATAAAATATAATTATTCCAACTCTACATGCATCATTAAGGAGTATAAAGAGAGAGCTCGGGATCCACTCACCGTGTTCTGGTCAACAAGACGCAAGTTGATCTCATGCTTGTAGGCAGCTTCTACGATTGCCTTCGCGTCAGGGGATTTGATTTTGACAGTGTCAAAGAATGGAAGCTCTTGAACTTCCACGGCCCCTAGTTTCTTCAGTCCAGCTGCAAGGGCACCGGCAAGACCATGGACCCTTTGGGCGATAGCTTTAAGACCTTCTGGACCATGGTACACAGTATACATGGCAGCCATGTTTGCAAGCAAAGCCTGAACAGAAAAACATGTCAGTTCGTCGTTATCAACGTACACAAAGACAAACTACCAAAAGAATGAGCTTGACCTGCACGCAAGACACCCATGTCAAGGTAAAAAGCAAATTTCTCATCTATCAACAACTAATTTCCCAAACTCGGGACGCAATAGTCTGCTTTTGACATACTAAGTATCTTTTTAGGATTCACATAGATTCATACAGATGAGGGTAGTCAGTCCTGTACCTGAGAGGTACAGATATTGCTAGTAGCCTTGTCTCTTCTGATATGTTGCTCCCTTGTCTGCATCGCCATACGAAGAGCCGGCTTTCCTGAAGAATCGACGCTTACACCAATGATCCTCCCCGGCATCAATCTCTTGTACTCTTGAGAGGTTGCCAGGAAAGCAGCATGGGGTCCTCCATAACCCATCGGCACACCGAATCTCTGAGCAGATCCCACAACAATGTCAGCTCCAAACTCACCCGGTGGCTTCAACAACGTCAAAGCCAAAAGATCTGGTCGCCATCACGACCTTAACCCCATGAGCATGCGCCTTCTTCACAAACTCCCCATAGTCCAAAACCTCACCCTCGGTGCCCGGATACTGAACCAGCACACCACACACATCACCAGACTTATAATCTATGTCCTTGAGATCCGCGGTGACAACCTTAAGATCAAACCCATCTGCTCTCGTCTTGCAAACCTCAATAGTCTGCGGGTGACAATTATTGGCAATGATGAAGGTCTTCTTCTTTCCCTTCAGGATGTTGTTACACATAGCCATCGCCTCAGCGGCCGCAGTTCCTTCATCGAGAAGGGAGGCGTTCGACATAGGCAACCCCGTGAGATCCGTGATCACAGTCTGGTAATTCAGCAGCGACTCCAACCTACCCTGCGAGATTTCAGCCTGATAGGGAGTATATTGCGTATACCAAGCAGGATTCTCCATTATGTTCCTCAAGATCACGGGAGGCACGTACGTGTTATAGTACCCCATCCCGATAAACGACTTAAACACATTATTCTTCGACGCCAAGTCCTTCATGTGCTCCAACATCTGCGACTCCGTTAACCCCTCGTCGAACTTACTGAACCTCATCGACGGTAGCCTGATCGACTTAGGCACCGTGGCGTCGATCAGCGAGTCGAGGTTCTCGAAACCGCAGAACTCCGCCATCCTGGTCTGTTCCTCGGGGGTGGCGGAGTTATGTCGACGAGGGAAAGTGTCGCTCGGCTTCAGCGCCTCGACGGATATCCATCGAGGATGCTGTGACGTACGTTTATTCATCATCGTCATCATCCCTTTGGGAAAGGGATCCATCGATCTGGCAGCGTAACGAGTTTCCCCGTGGGAGAATAAAGGGTTACAAGCCATGGATGACACATACCTCCTCGAACAAAAACCATCCATCGAAGACGACCATCCATCGGCGGCGGCGTTCTTCCTCGCCTCAGCCACCAGCCGCCGCAGCGTGGCGCGATTCGCTAGCTTCCTTGCACGCTCCATTGTAATGAGATTCAGATCTCAAAGCGATGTTCTGATTTATTGGCTTGGAAAATGAATCCTCCGTTAAGTATTTTTATGACTCCATTTGTTCTCTGTGTAGGGGTGTGTGGAAATGAGAGGAAAATGGAATATATATAACACCAGAAATGCTGCTTGAAGTTATTCTTATAATAATCTGTTCTTATAATAACACCAGATTTCGCTAGGGATCCATGATGATAATTCCCTCAGATGAACGAGTGGATGGATGCAGGAGATCTGGTGAGGGGAGTGGGTGGTTGAGAGTGGTGAGGGGCCAGGCTGCGGTGAAAGTGATAGAATAGAAGAAAAGGGTGTCGTGGGTGGCATCAAATTTCGGCCATGTAAAATCTGGGCTTTACAGGGCCAGAGAAAAAGAGGATTGGGTAGGAGTGGAGAGGAGTGGGGTTTGGTTCAAGTGGACCGTATTGGTTCGGGAAAAAGATTGGGTTTCAGTGGATCTAAGTTCTGAGAAAAGACTGGCCTCAGAATTTTTCTTTTGCAAGTTGACAGGATAGGGTTACGTTGAGAAGAACATGGTATCTGTCTACTGCTATTAATGAATAAGATCAAAGGGAAAGATGTAGAAGTAGGTTGACTGGGCTTGGGTTCAATTTTATACGGGTTTGATGGAACGGTCCGGCCCAAAGATATGGTCTGATTCCGCCCATTTGAGATTGATCGGGCTCAGCCGCTCAGGTCAAGCGCGTCTTTGGACAGTGATCAAGGAACGGGATCATACAAGAATCCAATCTCGATGGACAATTTCTATGTTTGGACTTAACCCCATCCTTTATTCATTCACGATTTTGTAAAAACCATCGACAATTTAGTAAAGAAGGACGAGACTTTTGTTGAGAATGGGCTCAACATGGGCTGGTCCAACTCGCACGATTTGATATAAATAACGTTACAAAAATAATTAAACAAATAATAAAAAATAAATTGATATTTTTACATAAAGATTTAAGTGGTTTATTCATTCCTGAGTCATATCCACGGACAATACGATTTTTCACTATTTATGTGAACTTTTATTACAGAAGAATATATCCTTTAACTCATTAATTTTGAGGTGTAGGTGTCACAAAATTAGTGAGTTAAAGGATAAATTCTTCTGTAACAAAATTAGTGAGTTAAAGGATAATTTTGTGCCACTCGTATCTCATACTTACCCAAAATAATACTATAATATTTATGACAATCTTTGAATATTATTGAAAAACTATACCAAACAACCCGTAACAAATGCAATAGTTTTAGCCTAGGACCTCTTTGATATCGTTAGTATTTTCAGTGCTCATTAGTGAGCGTCTTGTATTTTCGACTTCTTTTCACATACAAAAATATAAGATTTAGATTGATGTGACAAGTCAAGGTGATGAATACCACAGGAAAATTAAAAATAGAAAAGATTTGATTGAGATCATGAGAATAATGAATGCTCTATGCTTTATTTTGCTGGGATTATAGTTCAATTGGTGAGAGCACCGTCCGACAATGATCAGTAGCTGATCTGAGAGGATGATCAACCAGGCTGACACTAGATAAATAAAATAATGAGAAGATACCCAAAAAAATAAATCCGTATTCATTCATATTCTCTAACTGGAGACACTTTCCCTCTTGGGCTTTGTGGAGTGCTCAGCTTGGCTCTCTATGTTTTCTCTTCAAAATTGCAATTCTTTTATTGGCTTTTACAGCACTGAGAACACAATCTACATCATTGTCCGGCCAAAGGTCCACACAGCCCATGTTTTGTATTTTCCTTCTTCAAACTTCCTTTTCAAGAATTGAACGAATCCTTTCATATTTATTGGAAGCATGTGGTTGCCCTCCTTCAATGTAAATATAGCCAAAGGTCCATAATATATTGCTTTGAATAAATGTTCTGATAAATCGATACCCAACAAATCTCCATTTTGATTTTGAAATCAATTGCCTTCGTTCAAATAATCACCTTCGTCTTAGACATGGAGGTATTGGGCAATCTCCATCCGTTTGTATCAAAACCGTCACATCGTTATTTTCAAAATGAACCTTCCCTTTACCTCCACCTGAACTGTACCCTTGAATAGATACCTATTTTCTTACCAATGCTCTCATCACCATGTTTTATTGCTCCGTAGGAACAAAAGTCCAACCTTCTTGGGATACAGAGCTTCCACCAGCT
>LIEC01009985.1:0-10597 GCA_001925005.1 Drosera capensis | reverse complement strand
GTGAGCTCATAACTCTACCTGCAGCTGCTGCAGTATCGGCAGCTGAAGAAGCACCAACAGGGACAGAACTTCCTAGCTCAGGTAAGATTGACTGTGATGCCCGCTCAAAATCTTCAACAGCCTGCACATGGGTCATAGCCAGATCATGCAAGAGGTTCCCAGATAAAAGTTGAAGAACTGAGGTCCCCTGAGTTGCACGAAAAAAATACTATGACAGGACTTCATAAATTGAATTATCAACATAATGAGGCACAAATATTACTTCAACATGCTGAACCCTCAAACAGGTGGGTAGGAAGTAGTGAAGTATTGCATGAGGGATACAAGGATGGGGGAAGTCCTGGAAAATGTACTAAAACTCATCCGTAGAGAACAAGAAAAGGCCTGGAAAAAGTATGCAGCCTCATGGGAAAGACAGAAAATCTACGCCATGACTACCCACAGCAAGATTGTGACACGATGACCAGGGAATAAGTTGATCTTACCAACCGACTATTCTACGGGATACTCTGGAAACAAACCGTTTCAGATATAAAAATAGCATTACTAGTTTCTTTCACACTAAGGTGATAATTCCAAATATCATTCATGGATACCATCATATCATTGTTTTTCCTGCCTAAAGTTAACTCCTCTATACACTGATGCTCTCAGTACATCATTTTCTCTGCAAGCTACTAGCACAACAAAATATTTGTTTTTCATCAAAATCCACACAAATTCAACCCACATAAATTGATGTGCCGAGTCAAAAGGTTCAATTAATTTGGAAAGGGGGGAGTAATACCTACTACACTGTATTATGGACTAACTTTTTTTCAAGACATATTTCTTTCATGCACCCAACTATTTTTTTTTTCATTAACTCCAAGGAGAAGATAAAAAATACTAGAAAATAGTTATTCATGGCTTATTTACTTTCACAAAAATTCAGGGAGGCATGCTTAGGCAATAAGGTGCTAAGATGTTTTGAGCCTTTCCAATGCCTAACCGAGGAACAGGCATCTGGACATTTCTTTTAAAAAACTGTGTCTAGGTAACAGTGATTTCCTTCTTACATCTTAGACAATATACTATTCACGACATGTATCTGGAATATGTTATTACCTCTGGGATGCTGTCTTTAGCACGCTTGAGTTTCTCAAGCTCATTAGGCATCTTCCTTGCTGCCTGCTTAAGCTTTTCTTGCTCATCCTCAATCTTCTTCTTTTCCTGCAGTTAACCCCAAAACATAAAAATAAAAATAAGACATGCCTGCAACTTTAATCTGTTTTAGTGACATGGCGTTAGAATTTATGATCCTTTACAAACAATTGCACAGAATTCCAGGCCAATATGATGATAAAGAAATACAACAATGATAATATAAGAATCAAATAGTATAAAGCTTGCAATTATTCATTTAAAAAAAACTACAGCAAACCTGATCAACATTTTCAGTTTTGGTCACAATGGCTTTCACTTTCTGCCTCTTGAGGTCTTCTCTCAGTCTCTCCACTGTTCTCTCCAGAGTCTGGAATGAATACAAGAGAACTAAATTACTCAAGTTACTAAAGTATGTGTGGATGGACTTGTTCGGGTGCTTCTCCTTTCTTTCTTTCTTTTTATTCCAAATATAAGTACGGAATCAGGGGGAATACAGTAAAATATATACCTGTATTCTTGTCTCTTTCTCTTTCAATGCTTCATTTAGGTCTTGTTCATTTGAACTGTCTCCTGCTGCTTTCTTCCCTGAAAAGTGAGAAAAACTATAGACCATGGAAAGCCACAAAAGAAGAAAAATTTCAATGACTATGGAAATACCTTGTCTAAAATCCTCGACTTGTTTGGAGAGAGCATGACTTTCTTTGCCAAGTTCTTCCTTATCCTTCAACAATGTTGCTTTCTCCTTCAACAGTAATTCCTTCTCTTTAAAGAGTGATTCCTTCTCCTTCAACAATGATGATTTCTCTCCAAGCAACCATTCCTTCTCCTTTGTCAGAAGATCAAGTTTTCTCTGTTTAAAGCAATTAAGAAAGGACCATTGCATTACAAAAGATTTATGATGATTTGATGCGTATAGAGGCCAGAAAAATCAAGTATTATGAAAGTCACGTTTTAAATAACTGAAAAGACAAAAATTGAATATAAAATCTTCTTTAGAACAACTGAACTAACCTTGAGCTGAGTTGTCATTCTTCTCTGCCTCTCAAGTTCAACCTTCATCTGGGCCTGCATATAAAGCAGGATTTTGTCTGAAGAAAGAGAATTTTGTTTCAATCTCGGCTATTTAAAATATGAAAAAGATATCACTCACCTCAACTTGGGAAATCCGGCTTTCTCTCTCAGCCAGGTCCACTCTCAAACCTGTGAGGTCTTGTTGCAGAGACAATATAATCTCTTCCTTCTCAGAAATGACTTTCACCATTTTCTCAATTTCTACACCCCTCTCCTTCATCTTTCCCTGGATTGAAATATGCAAAAGACAGCGACAGTTCCTTACCGACAAGGAAAAATGATAATGATAAAATAACCACAGAATGTACATTACACCACCACGACCAACAACCAAATATACTGGCGATGCAACTTAAACAACTTAAAATTGAGAGAACACACAAAAAGAAAGCTTGAATATATATGTACACAGATCCAAGTACGTGTCTCCTGCAAGTGAGAGTTCGAACAAGATACCAGTGCAGAAGAATCATTAAACAAAGAGAGCCTGTATAATTTCTTTCTATCATGTTCAAGCACACTCAAAATTCCGTTTTTGGCATACTGCAAAAAAAATTTCTACTGATGTTAGACGGAGGGGGCCGACAACAATTGGCTGGACAGTGGGCAGGCGGTGCCTGCCAACATTGTGGCAAGATGGGAGGGAAACCAGAAAGGGTTGGGAGAATTGTTAATTTGTTTTTTAATACAAAAAAGGGTGCTTTGGGGAGATGATGCATTATGGTAAAAAAGAGTTAGAAATTAGGAGATACCACCAACACCAAGGAAATAAATCTCCTCAAGTGGGTCTAGGGAATTTTTATGAATTTATCACATACAAGTACATGGAAAACGCAAGGGATTCTATGGATAAGTGGTTAGCACTCTGGAATTTGACTCGAGTGACCTGGGTTCGGCTCCTGGTAGGACCCTTTGTTTCCATTAACACATTTTAGGGGGATCATCCCCATCCCACATGGTAAGCCGCTCAACCCCCTCCTCCAAGAAGAGGAGAGGTCAAGGGATCAAAACATGTTGAGTGCGGAGCTACTTCGTGGTGGTGAGCCCGTCAACGAAAGATGATAAAAGGTCAAAAAAAATACATGGAAATGATATCGTTTACACACCATTTCTCGACCATTCAAATGATCGAACAGAAGTTAATTCTTATATTATACTTTTTGCTAGATTGTTTTGCTGGGCCTTGATCAGAGTGCAATTTCGAACACCCTACAGATATAATGCCCTCGATTATTTGTGCCATGAATGCCCACATGCCCTCACCTAGTTTCATATCATGAAAACAAGAATGGCCAGCGAAAGAGCAAGCAAGCCATAAGTACCTGCATCTGTTGAAGGTCAACCTTCATTTGTTGATAATCCTCCACATCAACTTGGCTGCACCTCTGCAACAGCTATAAAAAAGAATTGGTACAGTCAGAGACTCGGAGCATGGAACATAATTAACAGAAGAGTAAATGTAAGTAACATATTGAAACAAATTCTTATACCTCTGAGATCTTATCCTCAAAATTTCCCTTCTCAGACCTTTCCCTATCAATTTCCATCTTAAGAACAGCAACCTCAGTCTCCCTCTCCTTTACAACGGTCGAAAGGTGTTCGGCTTCAAGCTTAGCTTTTTCACAAACTTCCCACAATTTCTACAAATGAAAGATAAAGAAAGAATAGATAAATTGTAACATTAGATTGTTCTTGAACCTTAAGACAATTTATGAGCATATAATATGACTATCCAGTTAGAACGTTGATAGTCAATGGATAGGAAAACCTGGCACTCATTGAAATTGTGTTTGTTTTCCTCCCTCAGTTGGCAATTGCTCTCCCTGAGTATGTTGAGCTCGCGAACCTGAGAGACTTAGTTTATCAATCACTAAAATTGAAATCTCAAAACAATCAGGAAGCTATACAACACTGGATAATGTCAAGAAACTTGTAGAACACAGCATACCTGAAGTTGTAATGATTTAAACTCGTCTTCTGTAAATGATAATGTTCTAGTACTAGCTCGATCTACCCGTGCTTCCTCAACTTCCCTTTGAGCCCTCTCTAACTGTAAATGTTTCAAAGGCCTTATAAATCAGGATACCTTAGAAAACATTGATTACATCAAGGTTGTGCAACCAGTGTGATTGTCTACAAGAAATGCTAGCTAATTACAAGGCTTTTGCCGAAAGCCACCACCTAACAGTGAGACCTATTTCCCACAATTTTCTGCATTCATTAGAAACAGTCCTTTCAAAGCAAAATTTTTTAGTAGGAAAAACTTTTACATCGAAACAAAATACAACACAAGTAAAATAAATGGATGCGCTGCAGACGGGAGTTTGGAGTTATTAATTTTAAACACATTGACAAGGATTTCTGATACAAAAAAATGACCTTGGCTTTACATGTTGATGATCATATGCATGCTATAATGAGAATGGAAAAAAAGAGGAGTAAATGGCGAAAGAGCTACAGAGTTATGTTTAATATGGTTTGTGTATTTAATGAAAATAGAAAAAAATGATCACATAGGCGATTTCAAAGTCATTTTTTCTGTTCTAAAAATGACTGGCTCAGGCTGTAGTTTGGAGAGAGTACTTGGGATTGTAGTCGCAACTTCTCTTGTTTCAACAAAGAAATCTCAGTTTCGGCCTGCACATATCACATTGAAGTATAACATCAGCAAAAATCTCAAAGCATGGGAATGAGAGATCACGGTGACAGAACACATACTATTTCCTTTGACCGGCGCAGATAATTCATCACCGTCTGTAGCCCAGTATCAATTTCTGACACGGTGTTGTTGATCCCAGAAGTTAGCCCAGCACTATACCGATCCTTTTCAGCTAATTTTATGTGCATCGCTTCAAGACGATCATGAAGAATTTTATTCTGAGATTCAAAGACAAACTCATTAGCCCAACAACTGAACTGCAAAGTACAAGACCATAACATTGACACGATTAAGACATTGCCACTTGCGACTTGGAGAATACACGATGTTGTTATTGTCATTCACATATAACCACAACTCAACAAGCAAAAAACATTATCCAGATAAAAGCACCTGCTCATTTATTTCACTATACTTCTTCTCAGCTTCATTTTTTGCCTCCACAAGAATTGAAGTCTCCACAACCCACTTTGCCTTAAGCTCATCCTACAAAGCAAGCGGGGAAAAGGGAAAATCAGCAGAAACATTAAAGAAAATCAACACCGAGTAGTTTCAACAAAAGGGCAAGGGCATACATTCTCACACTTATAGGCATCCACACACTTCCGCAATTCAGAAGCCTCATCCTGAAGAGAGAGCAATGCTTGAGATGTTTGTGTCAACTCCTTAATTGTCTCAGATTGTAGAATGACCTGAATTAAGCAGAAAGTAAAGATCATAAGCTTCACAATAAAAAAGAAAACGCTTGGATGATAAAGGGAAAAGTCCTTTGTGTATGTGCATGCGACTCCGTGTTTTGTCGGTGGCAACAGAAACACCATTGACCATCAAATCCATTCAACACCAAAAAACGAAGAAGAAGAAGAAGAAGCATGTAAAGACAGATACTCCGTCAAATATAAGAAGGCAATCACCAAAAAATGCTGTTTAAACATTTAATACAAGCCGTTTGCAAGTGGCTAACCTGTCTTTCATAATTATCTTGAGCTGCACGCCATCTTTTATGCTCCCTATCCACCTCTTCTCTCAGAGCACGAATTTGAACTTCCATGGATTCAACTTCAATGCTACATGAGAATAGAATAAGAAATTATAAGTAACATATGCAAGGGCCTCAAAAGGACAAGGCAAAGACTTGTGACCCCACATAGATGAGTCACTCCAAAAAGAAAAAGAATTTGAGATGAACAGTCTCAAATTTACATTTTTGCAGAGTTTACATCCTTGAGATTAACGATTTCTGCCAGAGCCAAGGCAAGAGCTTCATCTTTCTCGGTAGTAACAGCAGCTAGTTCCTTGGACCTTAGACTAGAATCTTGTTCAAGCTCAAGCATACGATCTCTAAGTGATAGAATCTCTGCTTCAAGAGAGCTCCTCAACTTGTCAGCCTAACCAAGAAAATGATCAAGGCGCATTCATTGAGCTTGAAGGGAGTGCCTACTTCACAACTCAAGATTTTTATTTTTAAAAAATCACCGATTACCTCAGCCTTGAAATTTATATTGGCATTCTCCATCTGCTTCAAAGCCGCTTCATTCACCTCAGCAATGCTTTTATACTGCTAAAACAGTAAGCTTTACTTTCCTTCTCAATAGTTAGAAAAAAAAGGGAAAGAATGAAAGTTAGAACCTGTAACATGTGATCCTTGCTAGCTTGGAGTTCGCTTTTCAATCTCTCTATCTCTTGTTTTAACGTGATGAGGTCTTCAGCAATCTAGAAGACAATTTGAACAAGGTAAGTGAAATGTCATATCCTTGATGGATGAACAGGAAAAAGTTAACATCAACAAGAAGAACACAGGCAAGGATTTCAAAGAATTATCATTCACTATCAAAACCTATGGAAGAAACACATTTTTTTAAGCTCTGAAGTCCTTTCAAACTAGCAGTCCAGCATAATCATACTAAACAACAAAAAAGACCCCAAAAAAAAGAAAGGAAAAGGCCAAGTGCATTCCCACAAAGCAAAGTTTGCTAAATGCAAACCATTCATTGTAGAATGCTCTCCATTACTTGAAAATGAGTCCTTTTATTCTCTCGTCTATCTCTACCCCAGTGAATTGCAACTCTTTCATCACCCGCTACAATTTCATCAAGATCCATTCGTGTACACCAGCTTAATCCCAACTCCCTCATCTCGTGCCTAATCCATCCTATTCCAACTATTTGATTAGTAACATCATTGTGAGTCTTATATTTCCTGCAATGTCCAAATGTCCAAGCTTTACAATAGACACTGAAATCGAAGAAAGTTCACCTCGGCAGATATATGCCCAGAACACAAGGGCATGTTAGATAAAGGCAATCGAGGAGTATAGCTCCCAAATCTTTTTTTGTTCACTAGTTTAGGGAGTCTGCCTACTGTGAAGGAATGTTTTTAAAACTTCAATTGGACAATCCATGCATCTTTGAGTTTAAGACCTGTACAAGGAAAAGTTAGGAAGACCGCAGGGAAATATGCGGTAGAAGTATGGATACTTGAATGTGCAAAGAGTGACATATCTCACTATGGAAAACAAAACATCTGAGGGGTTCATTGCATATGGTATTAGAGAGAACAACTCGAGGCCAGACATTCCATTGATTGCATAATCTAGTCAAGTTCAGCTGCTTAAACATGCCCAGCCAGATGCATTCAATCTCAAAATGGTTTAGAAGCTCTCACCTCGTTTGCCGAGGAAGAGGAAAGGTCATATCCACCGCCTTGCTCACCAACCTTCTTGCAGAGAAAAAGAAACTTTCAGAATCAGAATACTATATAATAGCACAATTTCACAGATACACAGGTTGTCAGCATTGCAACGAAGCTTCCTCCCTTATGTTCATACAATTCCATCGTGATTACATATGTACAGCAAGATAAGACAGACACCAATATACAACCCCCCCCCCCCTTCCCTCCCCAAAAAAGAGAAAGAAAGAAACATTAGAGAGGAGATAAAGACACAAAGCTGTCAAAAAGTAAAAAATGACTACCAAACATCATTAGAGTTCAGAGGAAGTAATCATATAGTGGTGAAGGAAGAGTATTTAAAGAGAGGAAGCGTAACGGGCTAACACACTCAAGAAAACAGTGTGTCTGGTTTATGCTTTATTTACCTCGGACAAGCAATAGCATTAAAAAATAAAAATGTTTTTTTGTTGACATATACACCGAGCCTCCTTGTGGTTGATATCATTGAAAACAAGGGAAATTATCAATAATTTACTGCCAGAGGCTGAGACAGATCATATAATACAAAGAGGGGATGCGCTTGTTTGCAGGTCAATAAATGATAGGAATGCTATATCGCATAACAGCTCAATCTGAGGATAACAACAAGGTATCTGACGCTTAGGGAAGCAAGGTTAAAGTTAAAGTTCATTGAAAAAATGTCTGAGCTAACAAATAGCGATTTGCAAGTAGACGAAGAAAAAAAGGACTCAATAAGGGCGAAAGAAAGAGAAAGTAAAGACACAGAAATGCAAGGGATGGATGATTAACCCGGCACTGAACATATACAGAATATACGATGTAGCATTTCGAGGGAAAAATCATAGGCCGGAGGCTTTACAAAAAGATGAGGTAGATGAAAATGAAGAAATAGAATATCACAAAACTGGAAGAGAGATCACTTGATGCAGTGTAACAGTGTAAGTTCTGATTATAAAAGGATGAGGCTTTACCAACCAGTCAGGCAAGCTTAGAAAATTTCTTGTTTTTGACTCACAATTTCTTCGGAAAAAGAGAGGAAAAACTAGAATCATTGATCAGTCATTGGCAAGGAAAGGTGGTTAAGAAAGCCTTTGTTCTAGAGTAGCAGGCCACAACTTCTAAATGAAAACTCAAGACATAATTCAGTAGCATAAAAGAGGCTATTATTTGTTTATCAACACAGATTTCCTACATGGTTATGAGATGGAGACATGGATAAACCCATACCTTAGCAACATGCTGCTTGTACTTCCTTTCCAAATCTGAATATCGTTCCTAACAGGTACAGTCATATAGTGAAGGAGACAGCCAGTTATTCATGAGAATTAAAATAAGAAACCCATAACTAAAACACAAAATAAACGTAGATTGGAAATGGGAACATTGGAACAAGCATTTCCCCCAGTCTAACCAACCATCAATAAAGAAAAAAGGATAGAAAAACTGCATACGTCAAGAGGAAATTGAATAAATGCAAAAGAAATGTTACCACAGCTACTGCAGCCCTGGCCTCAGCTGCAGAAAGATCATGCAGCACCTTAGATAGTTCTTTTCCCATTCCTTCAACTCGTTGCATCGCATCTTTTATGGTACGATCCCTGTCAAGTGAAAGCGTTCGGGCATTATCTCTTTCTTCTTGGAGCTCCTTTTTTGCTTCGGCCCATTCTCTCTACAAGCGAACAATTTAACCAAATATGAGGTTGAAACCAGAGATGACAACCGATGAATTGATCAAGGGTAACTCCAGAGTATAAGCTTCAAACCAACTTTACGGAGTTTCACTCTAAGTTCAAGAAGTTAGCATTCTAGGCTTGAGTAATTGGGAACACAGAATCAAACATAAATGACAAAAGCAGAGAAACAACCACACAAATGGGAAAAACAAAAATAAGTGGATCTTCAGCTACAAGAGTGAGGAACAGTCTAGGTCCTTGATATCATTCTTTTTCTTCCACGACCACGACGAGGGGTATTTCTTGTGGAAGATCCACAACATCCATCTACCTTAATATAACCGTTTCAAAAAATATTCACCTAAGCTTTTTTACCCATTTTTTGGTAAATCAACATCAAAGTACAGTTGGTTCATTAATGCTTCTCATGTAAATTGCAACAAGACGATCTCCCAAAAAGCTGATTATTACTATATGGTTATCAGAGATTTCATCGAACACATATTGTTTTATGAAATCGAAGTAAGAGGAACAATTGAAGCATTCAAAGCAAGTGATTAAACTGCATTTCACTTTCCCCTAAATAAAAGCATAGGAATAAACCTCAATTTTCTTCAAGTACTCTTCCTGCTTCCGTCTCTCAGCAGCTCTGGCTTCCTGAGTTAGCATCATGTCTCATAATCCATTTACATCAAGCAGAGTAATGCAACAAGTTACAAGAAAAAGCAAGAAAAAGAAAAGACACGAGAATTACCTCACGGATTTCTTCAGTACTTTGAATTGCATTCAGACTAGCCTGCATATATGTTCCCAGTATAGATGTTAAACCCGTACACCCTTTTTTCTATGCTCTAACGCTGAGTAAACATATGACGTAGATAACAATGAGATCTGATCAATCAGCATATACCTGGAGACGTTGCACTCTTTCAGATAAATCACGGACTTCTTCGCAAGCCCTTTTTTCAGAATTTGAAAGTAACTCCTTCTCTTGTTTCAAAACAGCAGCCTATTAACCAAAGAAATAGAAAACGGCCAGATAAGCAACTTTTCAAAATAAAAGAAAAAAGGAAAAAAATGCTTACATGTTGTCATTCATTTTATGGCAAATTGGTAATCAAGGTTGTCTCAGTTATATGGAAAATTGGTAATCAAGGTTATCTCAGTTCTCACCTCTGTTGTCAATCTTCGTGAATGCTCCTCAGCAGCAATCAAGGAGTCAGACCGTTCATGCAGTTTCTTTTGATAATCAATAATTAAATTAGATAACTCAACATTCCTCCCCAAAATTCCATTTGCTTCTTCTCTCTGCCAAATAAGCTCACCATGCAAAATCAAAAAAAAAAAAAAAAAA